>JAJOZX010010469.1:60000-135722 GCA_023014485.1 Bathynomus jamesi
TCCAAGTTAAACCCATTAGAATTAATAATGGCAGTCAGACTAAGCTTCGAACAAAGGAAATTCATTCTAAAATGCTACTGGAAGTGTGAAAACGCAGTTGAAGTGCAAAGACAGTTTAGGAGGGAGTTTCAAACAGATCCACCAACGCGACTTACCATCACTCGAATTAGAGATAAGTTTGAAGCCGATGGAACTGTTCAGAATGTCCACAAGAAGTGTTCCGGAAGACCACGGACATCGACAAGCCCCACAAAGCAAGAAAGAGTACTGGAAATGTATCACCAAAGTCCAAGAAAATCTGTGCGGCAAGCGAGTCGTGAGGTAGGAATTTCAGAATCGTCTGCCCAACGCATTTTGAAGCGCTGTCAATGGAAAAGTTACATTCCAAGATTAGTCCATGCTATTAATGAAGATGATCCGGACCGAAGAGTGGAGTATTGCGAGTGGTACTTGGCACGATGTGGATGTGGATTGGACGAAGGGGTTTCGTAGAATACCCTCCGCGTTCACCAGACCTTACACCACTAGACTTTTTTTTATGGGGATACTTAAAAGACAAAGTCTACGCTATAAAACCTGCAACAGTCGCTGAATTGAGAGCAGCCATTGAACGAGAATGCACACAAATACCAAACGAAATGTTTCGTGATGTTTGCGATTCCATTGCTTCGCGTTATCAGCAGTGCCTGGACCAGAACGGACGTCAGTTTGAAAACAGGCGTTGACAAAACAATTAAATAATGTCTGTAGATTCTATTACATTTTGAAAATGAAATGTATTTTAATAAACACTGCCTTTATAATTATTTAAAGTGTGTATACATTTTTTTGGGACGCCCTATATATATATATATATATGATGGCCAAAATATTATCAAACTTTGATAAAATTTTGGAAAATCTTTTTTTTTAATAATTAAAGCTCCAGTAAATAAAACCATTTAAAAATCCATTTCATATTTTTTTTTTGCTTACATTATTTTTTATTATTAAAAAGAAATTCGTAATATACATTTTCTTGAAAGTGTTCATATTTATTGATTCTGAAGTTCAGTTGCACTGATAACAGAAAGGACAAAGCAAAATAGCAATAGAAGAGAAAGAAGGGATTGAGAAATTTATTTTTATGCATGACGGAGCGCCCCATGTAATGTCACAAAGGAAAGACTGTGGCAGAATTTTTGAAGCAGAAAAGCGTACAAACACTGCCATGGCCAGGAAACAGCCCGGATATGAACCCTATTGAAAATTTATGGGCAATTTTAAAATGTCATAGGAAAAAGAAACAAATTATAAACAGAATAGCATTTATACCTAAGCTAATTGACGAATGTCACAGGAATGAAGACATAAACGATTTATGTCAAGAGTTGGTCCATTCCGTGCCAAAGAGAATATGTTCTTATAAAAGCAAGGGATTAAATGGTGTTTATTTTATTTTCTACTTTTATTGTGTAAAATCTAATTTAATACACAAAATCTTTAAGTATATTTGTCTTATTTTCCAGCAAACATGAATTTTTATATGCAAAGTGAGCTTGCTAATATTTTGTCCACAACTAAATATAATCGTCTGTGCTGTAAAGGACCAATTAATGAATATCGCTTTTGTATTTTAGTTTGATTTTGTTTGAAATTGGTAAGTAATTTATTTTTAAAGTATATTAATATCATCTAAATTGTAAATTTATAACCATGATAGTCATTAACTGTTGTTTTACAGCAATGATGATGACAACAGAGATTATCTAAAGCTTTGTGAATAAACTTTTATTCAGGGAATGATCTTGCTCTTTTTTGTAAGACTAATGTTTCCACTTCAAAGAACGTTCAGCTTCACTCTATATATATATATATATATATATATAATTTAGGGTGACAATAAAAATCGAAATTTGGTTTTTTATTGGCCATTTGTTCAATGCTGCTACTACATGAGAAAACAATGTACTGTAAATATTAGGTCATTCAGATAATATTTAAGGGTGTCTCAAGTGAGGTAAATAATTCTCCTTATTCATTAATATTTTTTTTAATTACTTATTACGATTGGAGTACGCCTGCACTTAAACTTTATGAACTAAAACTAACGTTTATTTACATTAATTAAAAAAAATATTAATTTATTTTTACTAGGTAATGAACAATTAATTTGTGTTATAAGGAGAATTATTTACCTCACTTGAGGTTTTATTAGAATTAATTTTATCTATCGCTAAGAGTACTTTACTTTCACTAATGGTAAAATCGTGAAGCTTTCAATGATCACTGAACATGATTAGGGGAACGGAAATTTTTTAAATATTTCTTCAGTAAATATGGAACAGAAGAATTTATTTAAAACTTCCGTTAGTAAGTCATCGTAAATTTATTTGGTGTTTTCGCCTATGAGTGAACCAATAGTCCGCTTTCATCGGACAAATTATTTGTTTCTTTATAATTAAAACAAGCAGAGCCTTCGGCTCTCTGCCCTACGGGCAGGGCTTCTGCTTCGCAAACTCGCTTTCGGCGAGGGCACGTTAGGTTGCCTCTTTGGGAGGAGGTCATTTTCCTCCCAAACCCCCTCACCCCCCCTTCATGCAAATTGGGGGCCTAACCCCCACACCCATTGTTGCATAACCGCCCTTCCCCATTACCCCACCCATCCCCCCGTTATCCCCACCCCTTCTCCCCCATTAGCCCCAACCCCTCTCCCCCATTACCCCCACCCCTCCCTCATTAACCCCGTCCCCCTCGGTGTCTGTATAATTACTATTATAATTCACCAAAAATGTGTATGTCTGTCTCTCTGTCCGTCTGTCCGTCTGTCCATCTGTCCGTAGAAAAAACTTACGTTTCTGAACCGATTTTGACCAAACTTCGTATGGTGGATGGGATGATGAGTAATGAACGAAAATATACGTGTGACCGCCCCACCACCACCACCACCAATTACTGGGCCCAGTACTACTCAAACCAAACAAAAATCTAATAGAACCAGCTTCCTATAGACCCACTACTTTACTATGCACACCTTCCAAAGTAACAGAAAGACTAATCTTACAAATCACCAACCCACACATACCACTATCGCCTACTCAACATGGATTCAGACCTCACCACTCAACCACGACATTACTCACTAACCTCACGCAACACATCATGGATGGCATCAGCTCCCAACGACCAGTTCAACGTACACTATTAGCAACAATAGACATTAGTAAAGCATTTGATGCTATCCCACGCTTCCCTCTCATAAACAAAATACTCAACACAAACATGCACAATAACACTAAAAGGTGGCTGAGCAACTATCTTTCAGGAAGATACTCATATGTCACATTTAATGGCAAGTCATTCAAAAACAAGCTTTTTCCCAACGGGGTCCCTCAAGGCTCTTTTCTCTCACCAACACTGTTCAACTTATACATGCATGACATCCCAACACCCATAGATAACAAGCTTACCTTATCATCATATGCAGATGACATCACTCTAACATCCACCAACAACAACAACATCGACACGGTCGACACCGCTACAAATATCCAACAAACATACATAAACAGTATACAAGACTGGCTCACACACAATAGACTCAAAGTAGTGCCCACAAAATCAACCATCACCTTGCTTACAAGCAACACAAAAGAACACCAGATAATTCCAAAGTTTACACTAAACAACACCAACATTCCACACACTCACAAGACCAAAATACTTGGGGTCACATATAGTGATGGGACGATACCAAAATTTTTAACGATTCCGATTCCGATTCCGATACCACTAAAATGTCTCGATTCCGATACGATTCTCGATTCCGATTCCGATTCTCAATATTTTTAAATATAATTCTATACTTGTTTTTCTGGAAATTGTCATATTTTACTCTGGTAAGATTAACTATTTACATTATGAGTACGGTAATATAAATTATAAATTATAATAGATTGGTTTAAAAATAAAAATCAACTGTAAGTTGTAACAATTCATTTTAATCTTCTTGATTACACATCATGGATATACAATTAGGGTGGATCGATTTTACATTTTTTTCGATTTCCATATTCTAATAGAGACAAAAACGTGCGCATGCATGAGAAAATAGCCTCTGCAAAATCTTAGCTTAATAGGTAATCATCTTCTGCCCCCGGCAGAGCGATGAAAATCATATTTTAGTAGTCAAAAACGTATTTTTCTTATAATTTTTAAAATATTTCAATATGCATCAAAATTATTCCTAATAACTATAAAGTCGATGAAAAAGACCTCATATGATCGTTTTTCCAAGCGCGTTGTCCTACGTTAATACCTCAATACGGAGTTAGAAGATTTACCGAGCAGTCAACGCAACGACTGTTACATCATTAACGAAATAATGTAAGTATATTTTTATGTTTCGATCTTTTTTTTCGGGGAAGTATACACAATGTATTTTCATCAATTTATTAAATGAAAGAAATCATGTTTTTAGTACAATAACCATTTTAAGTTACATAATATACAAAGTAACATTATTGGTTACAAATATATATATATATATATATATATATATATATATACACGAGCAAAACATCATACTATACAACGAGTACGCACAATCGGAAAATGGCTTTTTATCTATACTATTTCGTCGTTTCTTTGAGTGTGACACGGGTCGAATAATTTTTAAAAAATTATAAATTCCTTACCATGTGACATATGCATGAGAAATGAAATGCAGTACATCCCACAAGTATTGCTAAAATATCCTTCTAGACGGAAGGGATTCAATACAACTTCGGGGACGGGGATATGCATCTGATCGAGAAATTTTACAATAACAAGGTCACTCCATGGTTGAGTGCCGAATGAATCAAAATAGTACATGCGGTCCTTATTTTTAAAATAGATTGCAAACCAATGAATCCCTTCACTACCAATAACATCTGTGTTCACAATAAGGATACCGCAATTTCTTGTAGTTAACAATTTCAATGTTTCATTCTTCGCAAAAACACCGATATATTTGGAACGTGTGATTCGTTCACTATTCATTACTCTCTGAAGTGTATTCGCATCCATTTTAAAAGTCAGTGACAACGCTCCTAAATCTGTCCACTTCTATTAGGGCTTGTGACTCGAAGTAAACTGGAACACTTATACGCGCATCTATAGGCTTGGCGAATTCAAATCTAACTGAGATGTTTCCACTCTGTTATGGACTTAAGTGTGCAATTACATTAGCAGATAAGTCAGGTGTGATGTCAAACGGATAAAGGTTAAATTGATCGAAGAATTCTTTCTGCCTACCCCATTCCCAAGCTCATCACAATCACCTGCAATATGGGCAAGATTACTATATGCTCTCCCGCAAAGCGGGAACACAGCGTCTGATTGATGAATAATCCATATCCATAGCCCCGCCCAACGCAATGCCATTAACGTATAGTTATATTTTTAAGTCCGAAATTCTCGAATTTAAAGACACTTTTTATATTTTTCATTCACTGAAGCATAGTTTTGCATTCCAATTAATATCCTTTTAGGTAGAACCCCCAAAGCGATGTTTTCGATCTTTTTCGATGCCAACCCTGCTGGCACCGTGTATAGTTTGATCTGTGCTCTGTTAATTGGGTATTTTACTGTGACGTGTAGTAAATTTTTCTCAATTTCTATTTGTTTTGGTGAACTTAATTTTACTCGCCTTACGCGGAGGTATGTCTCCATAATTGGAATCACAACGGGTTTTGCTCTTTTTGATCAGCATCTAGATTTAAACAGATCTCAGGATTCATGCGGGTGAGCTTTATTTTCATATCCACCCCATTCACAAGCAAATTCTCCTGGAATGTGAAGTCTGTATGGGGGGTCCAAAACACTCATATATCTTCTTTTTAGAATTTTTAAATTTGTCCTTTATACTACTTTCGTCTTTAACTTGATAATAACCCTCGGCACTTAAAAAGGTATCCTTCGCTTCTTTGGAAAAGTTCAGCATATTTTCCAGATAGGCTCGTATGTGGTAGTACCCCGTTCTTGCCGATATGTTGACCTGACTTAAATGTACGTCACACTGGTTGAACAAGGAGTGCAGAAAGTTTGTTTCAGGGTATACAGCATATTTGTCATCACAGTTCGTTCCACCAGAATGGGCTATACGTGATTTAGCGTATATGTGCACACAGCTCAGCTTGGGTCAAAAAAGTAAGGGCCTGAGCTGAGTATCACGAATTATATAGGGGCACTCGGTGAACTAATTGTGTTTAAAGAGTTAATTGCAATAAAGTCACTGTGTTCAATAGAAATTTGAGTTGGAGGCATGTCAAAGAGGGACAGCTCCGATTTACAACATTGTGAAGTACACGGATGGATGAAGCGTGCCATGACGAGTTAGAAATAGTGCCTCCTCTCTTGACAAGTAGTAAACAAACTATGATTCATGAGATCAATGTCCTCAGCTTATATCAGTAAAAAAAAATGGTCAACCATAAGTTTCATTAGCTTAGAACACTTCTTTTTTTATATCCTTTTACGTTTAATGCCACGTGGTGGTAATCCCTTCTTCCGGACAGCACTCTTCTTTCCACCACCAAGCCTTTTTCTCTTTACATCTTTGACGATTTTGTCCCGTGTACGCTTTAAGTGTCTTTTTAGAGCTTCTTTAGGTTTAGCCCCAGCCAATATGTCTTCTGCTGTGTTAAGACCTGATTGTAATGCTTTCCTCCCGAGGTATCTGGCACCCCTCTTCAGCAAGGGGACAGCCGTACGTAGTATGGTTGAGAAAATGGATCCAAGTCCACTACCACGCTGGTATCTCATACCTCGATAGACTGTGAAAGGCTTTCTGCCCATTATAATTCAGTGTGTCGAAAGTGCAGCTTCACTGTTAAGCTCCCGTTTCCGAATGGGAAATTTTTTCCCTCAATCGTTCTTATATATATTAAGATATTGGTTATTGGATTAGCTGCGACATTCACATAATGGGGCCTGTCATATGTAATACTCAAACTCCTTCCTCTATGGTTGGGGATGTGCGCTATGCGCAGCAGGCGTGCCTAGGTGTCCCCAACAAACTGGTGCTCCACTATATTGCTGTAAATATAGCACATGTCTGGTGGTTTATAGACATCAACCATTCTCTCCAATTTCAACTGATACATTAGGCTGGACAAGTCGTGTTGTGCCTCGTGAAATGTATCTCTTTGGATGACTGATCGATATCGTCCATCGGTCATAATTTTGAACACGCTTTGGTCTTTAATATTTCAGTTAGCCTGCGATTTTAGGGCCACAGTGCATGCATGGGGTCCATTGTTTACGATTTCGTATACTAAATCGCCCTTAAGCTTTGAGCTTTTTAAACTTACGTTTAAGTCTCTCACAACATCCTCGGCCTCACCTTAGTGACCGGGTCCTAGTGTTACTTCTGTACTGTAATACCGTGCATCCCCAGTCAAGGCGGTACGCATGGTTTCAGCCCGAGTTACCCCGGCTTTATAACACTCATTACAGTCTCTAAGAATCGTGAAAACGGGATCTTTATAATCAATACTTATAAAAAGGGTATTCAACTGAATTTCGCATATACCCACCTCATACGTATCACGACCCAATTCAATGGGTCAGTGGAGTTCTGTTACAAATGTGGCTAGTATGTTGTTAGGGTGTACAGAGAGGGACGAGGAGGACGGGAGTGTGACGTAGAAATGGTTAGGCGCCATGTTGCATACTCTTTAAGCTTCATTATTGCATCAGCTTTTATATAGGTGTTGAAGCTTTCTGGGTATCCTAGTCATTTCACCAGGTACATTTTTCTCTTTCCTGAACCTTTGCTTCATAAAAGTTTCTCAATTTTAAACACATTTTTTCCTAAATTAAATGTCACTTTCTGCAACTCCTCGCGGTAAAAGCCTCCTGCGATTTCTTCCCCATTCAAATCTTCTACGTAATACAACATTACCTCGTCTTTAGATTTCATAGCCCTAACTTTAAAAATCTCGCGAGTCCATCCTTGCTCAAGTCTCTTCGATAATTTATTTCCCGAACGCGACAGCCTTACATAATCATTGATTTTGAAACGCGCAGAGTGTGGTGGTCGTATTCCATATCTTCTCACCTCTGTGCGCGCATCTCTTTCTAAAATCTCGTTTGGTGTTTTCCCAATCGTGCGATGGTGTGAGCGGTTGTAGGATGAGGCCAATGATTCCAAAATGTCTAGAAATCTGTGTGTTTTTATGTGTAAAATAGCGGTGCATGCGTTCGTTTATGGTACGTTGAACTCCTTCAGCTAAAGAGGCCTTATGTATAGAATTGGTAGTGTAGCAGCTGATACTAAACTCTGTCAACATGTTCTGAAAAGCTCGGCCTATAAATGTTTTCCCCATATCCATACAAAAATAACCAGAAACACAGTGTTCTTTCAACATTAATGTTTTGATGGCTTTAGCAACTGTTTCAGGCGATTTATTTTTCAGAGAAATTAGCCACAGATATCTAGAGAATACATCTATTATGAATAGGATGTAGCGGTAACCATTGTTATACACAGAATATCTTTGCATGTCTGTTAAATCAATCTGCTTGCCAAATAGAGTCATCGAAGCAGCTGTTGTCTTGGCTGTTTTAAACCTTTTTCTCACAGGTTTAAGAAGTGTATAAGCATCCTGCTCCCGCAAAAAACTATCTACATCTTTTTTCCCTACTCCATCATTGTAAACACTTCTGTACAGTCTATCTACGCCTCCGTAGGAGGCTGGGCTAGAAATATCATAATAGCTTCTTCTTAATATGTTAGCCATTTGTGTATTTTAGAGGCACGTTGGTAACGTTGATCGTTGTTTAACCTCTTCTCTCTCCTCTTCAGAGGTGTTACCGCCGGGGGTGATGGCGTCTTCAATTGTGTAACTTGCGATGCATGTTCCAACTCTTTTAACCTGTTCAGATTTCCTATCATTGTTTTGGGGACATTTATTTGTTGTAGTGTTGCTTTAATATGCTTCCATCCTGATGATGAAGGCCTATCCCATTTTCTCACCAGATCATGGACGATATCTACGATATTCGATCCCTGTACCTTTGCCCCTTCCACAATGATCTCACCTGTATCGGTCCATTGTATGTTGGGATCCTCATTCAATAGATTGTAAAGACTTAAACCTTTATTTCTCAATGTACAGTAAGTATGTGGGAGGGTGCTTTTTAATACATGCTCGATATGAAGTGTGGCCGACCCATTAGTCTTTGGTTGGTCAGCCCTATCGTCGGACACAGGCCTATGTCACCATGTCCATCGTTCCCCGTGCTGTGCCTAATAACCACGGGAATCTGTCGTATTCTTATAATTTTCGTACTCGTGAAGAAATTTCTGCAGAGCTTCTTAGTATAAGATTCTTTTCTCATCAGGTGTTTTCTCATGTTTAATAGGGTTAACAATTCGCTTTCCATTCTTTTAAGCCTGCTTTTACGGGGATCTAGATCCATGTCTGGATTCTCTGAACTTTGCAGTGAAGCATACACCTCATTTTGGAATCACTAGCACTTTCTTCATCATATTAATCTAGTCTGGCCTAGAGTTCGTATAAATTTCTGGGTGCAGAGGTTTTGACGACTGATCTAGACTAATTTTGGGGCGTAGAATCCGAATTTTTCTATGCCATCGCACCAAATTGGCGCGAAAGTGGTCAAAATGGCAAAAAATTGGAAAAATGGCAAAATTTTATCAGTTTTTCATATTTTTGTCATATTCTTGAGTTGAAAATTTTTTAAGGGCAATTATGTGTTTGAGAATCTGTGTTTGTAACATACTGCTGCCTGAACCATGAAAACTGACAAAAATGTAAAAAAATAACAGCAAAAATAGTAAAAAATTAAGTAAATATTGTCAAAAAATCGCAAAAATGAAATTTTTGGCTATTTTGGTGCAGAAACTAGCTCTAACCAATCTTATCGAACTAAATAGTCAAGAAATTAGATATTAATAGCTCTACTAAAATTTCCTAACACAAAAACATGTACAAATGTCTAAATTTTGGGTTACAATGATTAAAAATGGTTGTAGAATATTTGAAAAAATAGACAAAATATAAAAAATAGTGCTAATTTTATAAAACTCTTAGGTTTGCATGTTGTAAAAGACTGTGAGATAAGATCATGTATTATTTCTGATGATGAAGTTGACTGAAAATCTTGCAAAAGTGGCAAAGAGTTTGGCAAAAATGACAAAAACTGTCAAGGCCGCTTATGTGATTGAGAAAGAGTGTTACCGTCACTCAGGTGCATCTTCCCAGTGCAGCACCACGGCAATGGGCTAAGTTATAGCTAACTTAGTGGGAACGACCTCATTTAATGATGAGGCCCCATTGTTTTTTTTTTTGTTCTTTTTTTTGTTTATTTGAAACTTTTATTGAAACATTATTTACAAATAAAAGCACTATGGCTTTTGTGGTATCATCTTCCGACACCATGAAAATGAAACAGAAGTACAATGTACAGATTTGTTCATCTGTAATTTTATTCAGTTACCTGCTGAAATTCAGGCGTTAGGATTTTGGCATGTTCTTTGATTGCACTTGCAGAATGAGCAGCATGGTATGGATGACGCAGTGCAAGGGCATTTTGACCTCTTGGTACAGGTTTTGCAGCTGCAAGGTTCAATCAAATCCTGAGGTTTATCTGGGTAATCGGTTAGTTGAGGTTCCAAAAGTCCCTCATCAGACTTTACGTAACCATAGTCAAGTGGATTTAAATTTTCAGATATGGAGCCATATGGAGAGTCAAGCCAAAGTTTGCACTGAAGATATGCCCGTTTAATATGCAGTCTAATACTTTTTGAAGAGCAAGGAAGCTGAGTAAAATCGATTTTGTCCCCAGTTTTGTAGTATTGCTCAGATCTTAGTTGATCAAATGATATGGATTTTGACTTGGGTTTGATGCAATGAACCAGAAAGTTTTCGGCACCTTCGATTATTTCCTCTGTAAGTGGTTCCTTGCCAAAGTCCTTAATTTCATCAAAGTAGTTTGACTGCTTCAGTGCACTAGATTTTGTGCCTACTTTACTGACACTGTCACAGCCAGTTAAAGCATGCAAGGCAGGTAAAACTTGGATCAAATCGTTTTCAAGCTTTTGATGCAAGCCATGCAGAGGAATGATTTTGCGACTTGTTCCAGAGCCTTTAACAAACCATAATTCCTTCAGGCCATGCTCAATCCATTTTGTTAAATGGTAGATGAGGCACACAAAGATATCAGTATCACTGGTAGCTACTGAAACTGTAGCTCCACCACCAGGCATTGCTTTATCCACCACATAGTTTACATGTAACATCACTTTGTCATCTGCTTCTTCTTGTGAAGAACAAAGCTCAGGAATTTCGCAGACCTTCCCATTTTGGAATTTGACACAAACTTCTGGTTTTTCAAGAGTACCACCTCCCAGTACAATTACTTTATCTCCATGGTAGTTTTCCATGAAAAAGCCGACAAAAATTTTTTGGAAGTTTGCCTTGTTATCTGTGGAACTCCAATACTTGTTGAAGTCAATTGGAAGCCTCTGCTCAGGTGATGTTATGGAAATTTGTATTTTCGAATGCGCAATTGATCGTCTCATCCGTTCTCCAGTCTTGATGCTTGAAGCCTTGTAATTTTCAAATAAGATATGAATTGTGGTTGACTTGGATCCCATACTCAAAAACATATTTAAAAGTGATTGTGCAAATTCACCAAATGTTTTCAACATTGCTTTTTTCACCGGGAATTTCCTTACTTGAGCCATAAAATCTATGATCATTGCATCATTCCCTTCTAACAACAATGGGAGGTCTTCACCCAGTTTCTTTTCAAGTTCCGATCCCAATTCCGATTTCTTAGATTTCTTCAAAAAACCATCACTGTCTACAAGAAAAAATGGAAGAGGTGTAATTTCATGGAAAAGTAATTGATTCAATGGAAATTCCCTGAGCTGAGCAAATGCAATGTAGTTCAGTGCTGCAATGGTTTTTTTTTTGTCATATTCCTTTCGTTTTCTGGAAGTGTTCCTCGCTGTTGCGGGTTTTTGCCTCTTAATTGCTGCAAACAAAGTTTCTGTTTTTTCTCAAGCCGTTCGGTTTTGAAATTCTTGTAAGCAACATCTCTATCCAGGCAAGTAATGTGATATGTATAAGACTCTTTATCCTCTTCACCGGTAGCAATGTTTCTGAATGGTTTGCCATCTAATGTTTTGCTCAATGTGTTTCCAACTTTGTAAATGTACTGTTGAATAGCTTGGACATTACTGGAGCTCGATAAGGCATGGCTCTTGGAGTATTCATGATGAATATCATACTCGTCACGATTTTCAAACTGGCCGGAACCTCTCATTTGTGAAGAATATAAGTCCTTCTCATGTTTAATAATATTCCACAGTGCCACTGCTTCCTTTCTCCGAGTAAAGCCAATTAATCCTCCGGACACTTTTGCAGGCTTATTATAATGTTGCTCAAGTGCCTGGTCCATTGGAACTCCACTACATTGTCGTGTCGTTCTCCTCACTACAAAACCACCACTAAGGAATGATTTGTGGAGATCAGGAAAATGTACCTCAAGGTTTAAACAATCCTCAAAGAAGATTGGTGCCCATCTGGCGTAGTTGGTTCTATTGTAGGCGAAGAAAAGTGGGATTGATCTCTGTATGGAAGAAAAAATAGTGACCAATCACCTGCCCGCATTGAGTAGGTTAAATCTCTGATGATTGGATACAATCTATTGGTAAAATGATACCAGTAATGAAAGTTTTCATTACTATCAGACCTCTGCTTTATATATTGTTGAAAGGATTGAGACAGAGTATATATCGAAGACTTAAAGTCGTCCCATTGCTCTTGTTCTGCAACCATAATTGAAATTTTAGTTGCAGCATCTTGATATAAGTTACGGTGTTCATCGACACTCAAAAACCCATCGAACATAATGCTTGTTATTGCTTCGTGCACGAAAGATAATCCTTGCTTGGCTCTCACATAATGATTGCCATTCATAACGGATTTTACTGTGTCTGGACCGAAACATTCGCTTTCAACCAAAACAGATTCAATTCCCGATATATGAAGATAAGATCCAATACAAGCAAGTACAATCTTCTCAAAATGGAATCCACCCAATCCGATAAACAAATTACTGAACAGATCTTTTTTCAGGAGCTGAATTTCCTTCGCAATAGCATAAACTCCTTCATCACACCACAGTGCACCGTATGGCTTATTCTGCTGCTTAAGCACGTCCTGAAAGTTAATCATTGTTGTAAAAATGGTATCAAATTCAGTTGCTTTGTATGGCAGTATGGGAGTGAACGCAATAGTTGTAGGCTTCAAGCTATCTCCTACAAAAGGGCTTTTGACAGCAACAAAGCTTGGAACAAAGTCATCATTATCAGTATTTGAGTTAGTTGAAGAGCCCTGTATTGTGGTTGTTCTATGTTTGTATCGCATCACAAACCACAGGAAATGGTCGAGATTAACAGTCTCTAGTAAATGATCGTTTGCCTTGTATTCAGAGACTTGGAAATCTTGACTTATTGTACCTCGTTCATGTCTTGGTCCAATCGAGATAATTTCTTGGCAAGGAAGAACGCTTTGTAACTTGCCAAGCCGGAGGGTTGACTCTGGAGCTTCACTGATCTTATTAGTATGCTGTTGTGTTGGTGCAGAGCTTAATGGAGCATTTTGGAATAAAACTAGCACCGTATCGTGTGTCGAACCAATTCCAGACAAGGTATTTTCCAAGGTGTCAAAATTATCCATTGCTGCTTGAATTGGATGGTTTTGATCAAATACTGGAGGAACTGGAACTCTATGTGAACCACATAAAGATATTGTACGTTTTGCTAGTGCAAAATTTATTTTGCGAACTTCTTGATATCCTACACAAATGCTCCGTTTGTTTGCAATTTCAATAAGATCTTTAGACTGTGACAGGTTATGTATAGTTTGAGCAAATCCGACATGCAATGGGGTGGGCTCCAAACCATTATGAAGGATGTAAAACAACATCTGGAAGATAGTGTCACACTTCAGCATCAACTGATTGTTGCTATCTGATACATTCCGGGTGGAAAACAAATGCTGAAGAAATTCCATCCATATTGGAGGACGTTCATTTTGGAAGCGTTTTAAGGCTAGATCAAGATCGTTTGGATCACAATAGCTAGAGCGTAAACCAAAACTGTAAGTTTTTAACTCTTTCCTTAGGTCCTTAGCAACGTTTTCGACAGATGATTTCCGCAAAGTTTCAACAATTCTTGCACTCTCAATCTGGACAGAATAAACCATCTGGGATTTTCGTTTGTTGCTAGGATATGTAAAATAAATGGTGTCCTTAAATTTGTCTATAAGCAGGCTCTTAACCAAATAGTTACTGATAGATTCATCCTGGTTCAGCTTTTTATTGATCTCTTGTCTCAAGTAGGTGACACTGTATCCACAGCTTGTGAAGTCTATTTTTGAGACTACATCATTAAACGCTTCTTGAACCATGTCAGTAGAACCCATAACTTCATTTTCTTGCTGTCTGTTTTCCAAAATCGTCTCTGTTCTGCGATCATAGGCTGCAAAATGCTTCTTTATACAATTATTATGATAGAATACATCTGCAGCGAATACGTCTTTGTATTCGTTCAACATCGCCACTCTGGTAAAAACATCGTCTTGGAACAAGACACACTTTCATATCCTTGATATGCTGTGTTTTAATCCTTTTGCTTGAACTATTTTCTGGAGTTAATACTTCCCCTAAGGAGGAATCGGAGGGTTCAGATTCAGCATTTTTAGACTTCTGGCTACGTTCAACGAGCTTTTTTTATGTTGCATAGCACGAAGTGCTGTGATACAGGATATAAGGAGTCTGACTCTCAGTAAAAGCTTTCAAACGCTTGCTTCTGTCATCATTTGGGTACGCAGAAGCCAACTGAAGCAAATTTTTTATTCCATATTCTCCGCTGCTCAAATATTTCTCTCCACTTGGGCTTTTGTTCTTCTGGCACAAGATACATTTACCAAGGTTTGAGCTATGTTTCTTTTCTGGCACAAGTTGACATACATCCTGAAAAAATAAAATATACTAAGACTTCTTGCAATTGCAATTATAATAAACTGGCTCTATTCTATACATATAAAAATTCATTTGTAACACATTGGTCTTTATATTTATGTTTTAAATATTCAATTCAATTATTACTTACCATGATCTATCATCTGTTGAATCACATAATGAATACAGGGATCCTCAATTTGTAGCTACTACCAATACTAAACCTGAAACACAATAAATATCACTTAGTTACTCTAAAGAAATCAAATAGGTCGATTCTATAAGAAGTTCAAACATTTTACAAGAAGCAAGCCTAAGAATAACATAAAATTAGTACTATTTTTTTATATTTTGGCTATTTTTTCAAGTATTTTACAACCATTTTTATCGATTTATACCCGAAATTTAGACATTTGTGCATACTTTGTTTTAATAAATTCTTGCATAGCTATTAATATCTAATTTCTTGACTATTTAGTTCGATATGATTGGTTAGAGCTAGTTTATGCACCAAAATAGCCAAAAATTTCATTTTTGCGATTTTTTGACAATATTTACTTAATTTTTTCTATTTTTGCTGTTATCTTTTGACATTTTTGTCAGTTTTCTTGGTTCAGGCAGCAGTATGTTACAAAAACAGATTCTCAAACAAAAAATTGCTCTTAAAAATTTTTTTCAAATAAAGAATATGACAAAAATACAAAAAACTGATAAAATTTTGCCATTTTTGCCAATTTTTTGCCATTTTGACCACTTTCGCGCCAATTTGGTGCGATGGCATAGAAAAATTCGGATTCTGCGCCCCAAAATTAGTCTAGATCAGTCGTCAAAACCTCTGCACCCAGAAATTTATACGAACTCTGGGCCAGATCCAAGACTATAAAGGAACCAAAACTGAAAATAAAATGGGTAGAATGACCCTCCTCTTTGTACAATAATTCTTTTTTTTCTTCCCTACAGTTTGACTTTTACGAGCGACTGCACGTATTATGTTCTTGTAACGTCGTAGGCGAGCCTTCTGAGGAGGTTTCATTGATACATTGCAATTTATAACGTTAAGAGAGATTTCACAGATGCATTTTAAAAAGTTGGAGTCTATATTTTTAGCAAACATTTGCTGCATTGCATAGGGCAGTCGATAATAGATTTTTATTCATTCAAAGTATTTCTTTAGCCTCTTTGTCATTCTGGAATATACACCGTTTCAGGCTCGTTTCGGAATATATTCGTTCTTAGAACACCCTAAACGTGTTTCGCGGATGAAGGTCGCAAAGAAATATCCGTAACGCGGTCTTGTAGTTTCTTTATAAACTTCCAAAAACTCCTTACGCTGATTCGGAAACATTTGATTGGCTAATGCCCCAATTTGTGATACATCTCTACACTGTGCGAATAAGACTAGATATTGTGTGTTTAACGACACATCGCGCATGTATCTATTTTTGAAAAATAGATTCTGATCGATGAAGAACACGCTTATGTTAAGATGGTGGGAGAATACCGTAAATGTCTCGGGAAACGTTTTATCCATCTCAAACATGTGATCGTCAATTACAATGAGTGTTTGCTCATTTCCCTTTAACGAATTGACGTCATATACACCTTTGTGGAACAAAATATTATCTTGGTACTCGTTGAACACTGACTGATACACCGAATAGCACCATCTAACTTTATGTACAAATTTTGAGAATATCTCTCCCTTTTCTTTAATGATTTTAAGCATAAACACAGTTTTACCACATTCTGTAGGGCCAGATATAATGCATGTGGGCGGGCTCGTGAACCAGAATTTTTCTACAGAATCCATTTCTAATACGTCACACTCCTAAGTGGGTCATTTACAAAATATAATAAATATTTAAGTGATGACCTTTATATTCTACAGTCTTGTTTTTCTCTTCTCCCACAGAACCGTGAATGACGATGAGGTACAGCACCCCATCATCGATATTACAGATGACCCCGACGACAGTGTAGTTGTGATCACAGAATCCATCCCCGCTGACGAACCCTCACCAGTGATACCTTGTAGCACGCGCCAATTCAAAGCGGAGGCATGATGAAGAGCCCACGACGTCAGGTATAAAGCGTGCAGGATTGCGCCGGTTGTTAGACCCCCAGTAATAGAGCCCCAACCCTGTACGTCTTACGACACAACGCCCACAATATTACCTTCCTCAAATACACCCCTTTATTCCTGTTCAATTCCGGGTACATACTCCACAGCCACAGCAACTTCTCGTTCTGTTGAGGATGGCATAACATTCGAATTGGTGCGCACCGCTACCTAAACCTCAGCCTTGACTAGAAATCGGTATATAGTCAAGGTTGATCGTAGATCCATAGATAGCAATGGTGTTGAACACGGACTACGACGCATAGTTGAACGTATTGTAGAGTTTGCCCTTCAGAACCGCGATGAACGTGAAGTCAGAACGCGGGTGTACTTCGGGTTCGGATCAGATGACGGAGATGTAGATGATTTTTGGGTAGTAATACCATTCAGACGCTTGGCAGCTGTAGATATAGAGTATATACAGTACTGGCCAAATTATTAGGAATTTTTTAAAAATTTCATTTTTTGGTATAAAATGTTAAATTAAACCAATTTTAAACGTTGAAAAGTTATTTATTTCTACACAAGAATACATGGTCATTATTTAGCAATAGTTTAGTACTTAGTTTGACCCCCTTAGCTGCCTTAAGGGCTGCGACACGTTTCGGCATGCCATGAATCAATTTTTTGCATAATTCCTTAATACGTGTAGAGTGAAACCAGACTTGAATAAGTCGCTCTATGAGTTGGTGTTTTTGTTGTTATCGGCGTTTCATGGATTACGTCCTTTAAAATACACCATAAACTTTCGATTGGGTTCATGTCTGGAGAATTTCCAGCCCATGGGAGCAACCGAACACTATTTTCATGACACCATTTTTTAACCGACTTTGCCGTGTGGCATGGAGCTGAGTCTTGTTGAAAAATCCAACGTCTATTACCATACCATTCCCTTATTTGAGGCAGTAGACGTCTTCTTAGTACTTCTATATACTTGACTTGGTTCATATTCCCCTCAACAATGCTCAAACGACTAGTTCCATGCACAGAAATTGCTCCCCAAACCATGATCTTTTGTGGAAATTTCACCGTTTTCATCAGACACTCAGGCAAAAATTCTTCTCCAGGCCTCCTTCTTACACTTTGAACACGATCGTCAAGCACGGCAATCGTTGACTCATCGGAGAACACCACCTGCAATCAAAGAAAGCCCTGTGAAAGAGTCAGTGCATAGCGTATGAAGTACAGCTAAAACGAAGTACAGTATGACTTGCTGCTTTACAGATATTTTTACTGCAGTTTTATCACGTACTGTAAATACACTTCTATGCATACTGTATTTACTGTATTAACATTCTATTTAATGTTAAATATTATTCTTACCTGTTCCCAATCCTCACTAGTCCAGTTAATGTGTTCCTTTGCCCATGCAAAACGTGCCTTCTTCATAGCCTCAGTGAGCCTGGGCTTCTTCCTTGGGCGGTAGGCTTTGAAGCCGGCAGTTAGAAGCCTCCTGTTGACTGTTCTACGACTAATATTGATGCCATCAGCCGCTAGACTACTGGAAATGTTTTTGCAAGTAGCTCTTCTATTTCTAAGAGACAAAATTGCAATCTGTCTATCAGTTCTTGGAGTCGTTACCCTTTTTCTGCCGCATCTTCCAACCCTTTTGGGGCCTACATTTTCTCCAAATACCCTTTTTTTCTTAATACGAAGTACTGACTGTGGTGAAACATGGAGTTTGGCAGCGATTTCCTTTTGTTTAAATGTAGAAGTAGTTAATAAAACCTGTATTTGCCCAATTTTCCGTGGACTCAAGTCATTCTTTCGCCCATTTTCAAATTCACTTAAAAACTGTAACAAATAATTGCCGAAATTGGGTAAATACACTATTTAAATTAAACGGTAGTTACAATGACACGTAAAAGAAAGAGAAACACACCCGCATCGCACGACAACCAAACGACAACTGACGAACAAACACGCTTCGTTCGACTAAAGAATTATGCAAAAAATTGATTCATAGCATGCCGAAGCGTGTCGCAGCCATTATGGCAGCTAAGGTGGGTCAAACTAAGTACTAAACTATTGCTAAATAATGACCATGTATTCTTGTGTAGAAATAAATAACTTTTCAACGTTTAAAATTGGTTTAATTTAACATTTTATACCAAAAAATGAAATTTTAAAAAAATTCCTAATAATTTGGCCAGTACTGTATTAGGCCGTATAATGCAGGCTTCTCCAAGTAGTATAGCCTTCAATATGGACAACTTCACGGTATATATTGACCGTGTATTCCGTGTTGCTGGTTATAGTGCCACACCTTATACTCTTAACTTCAATTCTCAGGCTATTTATAGACGGCATATAAACGACGATCGTGGGTGCGGCTATATAGCATTAGTCTTGGCCCGTATGTTTATTGTACTAAATACACGGGTCAAAAACATTTGGATGCCTACGGTAGTGGAGCGTGCCCGTCAACTAGCTGCAGACTGTAAAGTTGAGTTTGACTGTAATATGGGTCCTGAAGAGCTGAGAAGGGTAGAATAAGAAATGAATCTCGTATAGTTGTATTTGGCATGGATGATCGTCGTAGGACTGTGTATGTTTTTAAAAGCAGTGTGAGAGAGAGTACAAGAACACTACTTATTTTAGGGCTGTCAGGAACAACGTATCTACCCATCCATAATATAAGGGACCTTTACGCGAGTTATGATTAAAGTCGAAAATATGGACGACATCATGATTTGTGTAAGGGGTGTATCGAGTTTGCGGATGATATAGTGAAACATTGTAAAGATTGCCACATGGTATGTGAGCAGTGTAAAAAAACTCCAAATGTGAAAGTCGTGTAGTTGAAGCTAAGAAGAGGGATTGTGATGTGTGTAGACGCACATTTTTCAATAATAACTCTTTTGAGCTCCATAAATCAATTGGCACGTGCAGGAAAATGAGAATCTGTGAATGGGGTATGTTTCATATGATGGATAATTGGGGGAATTTCAAGCATAAATGTGATGAAATTCACTGTTCTACATACCATGAGAAATATAATGCGGATGGAGTAAAGCATGTATGTTATATGAAAGACGCTAAGCCTAAAAATAGCCCTTGTATAACTGTGTACTTCGATATAGAAACATACACAAACTCTGAAACGAAATAGATCATTCCACATTTACTTGTAAGCCAGACTCTCTGTGATGAGTGTATGGAGATCGAGTGTGATGAGTGTCACAAATGTGGTAAACGTACAAACGTTTTTAAAACGAATGCCCACGATAGCCCAGTGAAACTCTTTGCATCCTATAATGTCAATTTAACGGACAAGTTCCAAAAAATGACTGTGTATTTCTTGCCCATAAAGGGGCAAATTTTGACACACAGTTCCTTTATAAGGAGTTGCTTGAGCATGAGTCATCTGACATATTTACAGGTGATCCCTCGAAAAGAGGCAACACACTAATACAGATGCAAATAAGAGGTAATGTACAGTTTAAAGACACTTTATTATTCACACCTTGTAAATTAGCAAAGCTGCCCAAGGTCATGGGCGTAGCCGCTGAAGTTTCGAAAGGATATTTCCCTTACACATTCCTCACTAACGAAACTTTAAATTACATAGGACTACCTTCACCCAAACATTACTTTAACTGTGAATGTATGACTACAGATGAACGTGAAGATTTTGACCGCTCTACAACAGTTTTAATGAATCTAAACCTTACAATATAGCTGATGAATATGAACTTTATTGAGTGAATGATGTGCAAGTGCTTAGAGTATGTTTCCAGGCGTTCAGAAGGATGTACATAGGCCGTTTCAAATGCGATCCGTTGCAAATCGCAACCACGATCGCATCATTATGTTTTACGGTGTTCAAGAATAACTTCATGCCTAAAGACACCTTAGCCGTTATTCACAGAAACAATCCCCGCAGTTATGGGCAAAAGGCTATTTACTGGCTCATACACATACAGCAGCAGACAGGTGTATACATAAAGCATGCCCGCAACACGGCGGAAGTACCCATTAAGGTTAATGGTCGTGTTTTTTGTGTTAATGGTCTAAGCCAGGGGTCCCCAACCCTGTGCCCGCAAGCACCTTGGTGCCCGCCGACCCTTTTGCGTGTGCCCGCCACTGACTGACTACGATTGATAAGTTTTTATTTAAATTTTTAATAAAATGTTAAGTATGTTACATATTTTAAATATTTAGTTACTAAATATTTAAAATATGTAACATACTTCACATTTTATTAAATTTTAGTAGTTATTTACAGAAACAGATGCTCATTTATTTGAAAATAATTATTTCTTTATAAATAAATTAAGTTATCGTTTTGATCATTTTTTTAAGATTCTTAGTTAGCCCATCCTTGTTTTTTTTTGTGTATTATGTTCATTATTTTACATAGGAATTAAATGTTTTTTTGTGTATTATGTTCATTATTTTACATAGGAATTAAATGTTTTTTTGTGTATTATGTTCATTATTTTACATAGGAATTAAATGTTTTTTTTTGTGTATTATGTTCATTATTAAGTCCAACTATAAATTTGCCTTGAAAAAGTAAATGGTGCTCGCCGCACTACCGGTAGTCTTGAATGTGCTCTTCGGCACAAAAAGGTTGGGGACCCCTGGTCTAAGCGAAAACCATGACACGTGAAAAGACTGTGTGCTCCTTTAACGGTTGCTGGTGTCACGGATGCCCCCATCCTGAGTTTGGAATCGTAGGAGATATCCACGGTAGATCTCCTGCCGACAGTCTTGTGTGGACCCGCATCCGCGATCAACTTATAGGCTCCCAGTTCACTCATAAAGTCTTGTCGGAGCATGAGTATGATGCACGGATGGAAACAGATGAACAGTACCGTGAAGAAATAAACACGATCAAGCGTTCAATGGTGCTGGATCCTCTCAAATGCGGTGATAGCTTGTTCAGAGGGCGTACAAATTCCTTCAAGCTATACTTTCCGCCTATGGAGGGCATGAAACTACTACGACTTCTGTTCTTTATACCCCTACGTAATGAAGAACAATCCGTAGCCCGTGAGTGCACCAGAGAAACTGGTGGGACCTGACCTGCCAACCATCGAGGTGTTCTCAACAAATTTGAATGGGTATTATTGCGGCCTTTCTTTCGTAGATGTGCTCCCTCCACGCGATTTATGGATGCCGATCTTACCCGTCGTTATCGATCACAAGCTCATGTTTCCCCTCTGCGTGAAGTGTGCAGAGGAGAACAATGGGGAATGTAATCATACAACCAACCAGCGTAAGATCAGAGGTGTATATACAAACCCAGAGCTGGATCTAGCTGTTCACCATGGGTATAGAATATTGAAGATACATGAGGTGTGGAGGTTTCAGAAGCTACCCAACCTTTTCACGCCATATATAAACGCTTTTTTGAAGAATAAGGTAGAAGCATCAGAGTATCCGCGAGGAGTTGATACCGAAGATGAAAAATCGGCCTATATTCAACGTTACCGTGAACGCGAAGGTATACAGCTTGACCTTTCCCAAATTGTAAAGAACCCTGGCAAGCGCTTTAGTGCAAAGTTGTGTCTAAACAGTCTTTGGGGAAAATTTGTGCAGAATACCGGGAATACCGTCAAAGGGAACGTTCATTTGGCACAAAGTTATAGTGAAGTCTGGGATTATGCCAATGCTCCCAATAAAGAGGTCATGGAGATCATGAATGTAGGTAATACTTACATACTAAGGTACAACAATACCGAATTGGCCACAGATACCTCACGGGTTACAAACATACCTGTAGCCAGCTTCACAACGGCCTACGCACGCATCAAACTTTGGGGCTTATTGCATTCTCTTGGGCGGAGGGTATTGTACGCTGATACAGATAGTGTGATATTCACAAAGAGGGAGGGTGAATACATGCCTCCTATTGGTGAATTCCTCGGTGAGTTTACTGATGAGATCAAGGATGAGTATGGAGACACCGCATACGCCGACTGTTTTGTCTCAACAGGACCAAAAACTTATGGGGTACGGGTGAGGGTGGGGGAGGATATGAAATATATCGTGAAGGCAAAGGGTATCACGCTAAACCTTGCCAATCGGCGGGTCGTTAACTTTGAATCGTTGAAGGATCTAGTGTGCTTGGATGATGATGAGGGCGATCGGCCACCCCAACTAACTGTAGGCACCCACAATTTTCGGGCGCAGAAGCTAGGAGGCGTGAAGGAACATAGGAGTACAAGGGTGTGCCGTAACACCTATAGGAAACGTTACCAGGTGCCTGGTACCTATGATATCGTACCCTATGGATACCATAATCTTTGATATGTCTATTGTTAACTTATTTATTACACGTATTTGTAAATATATCTATGCACCTTGAATATTTCGTTTACTAAATAAATCCTGTTTCAATTAGCGTCGCTCTTTCTCCTGTGTGTGTGTGTGGTGTGTGTGTGTGTGTGCGTGTGCGTGTGTGTGTACAAGAGAAAATTCTAAGCTGCGTCCAGCGTGTGTACAGGAGAAAGTTCTAAGCTCTGCCCACCTGTATGATCGGTCACGTGACTCCTGCTACTACCTGGGCATATCTCTTCCCTGCGTGCTCAGTTGACCGCTGCGAGCCCTGGGTCTCAGACGTGCATTTCTCCACGTAGACGAAAAACAGTAATGGCTACCTTTAATATTGCGTGTTCGACGTTTATGAAGTGGTATTCGGTAAAGTGGGAAGATAATTTTACTGAGTGGCTCACTATTCCACCCTCCTTTGATACTTTTAAGGCTTCATTGAATCGTGCGAAGGAACAAGAGGTACAAATACTCTACGGCTATTTAGGTGAGAGTATTGCAGGATTTCGTGGTAAAAGTGATGTATTGAACTATGTTGTAGGACTAAATTTTATAAAAGCTTACATATACTGTGAAGTAGAAGAAACAACACGTGCAGAAGAGAAGCAACGGATATGGTTAGTGAGTCTTGTTGATGAGTGGGATGACAAGCGATATTATGTCATGTTGCATCATACCGAGTACCCGTACCCTGCGACTGAGAATGTAAATCTTGTCATCATGGAGAATCTGAAGTATTTTTACCACTACATTAATATATATCATGACGAGGTTTGCAGTGAAGTTGTGGCTAAAGGTCTGCTTGAGTATTTAAAAGAATTTATAGGTGAGTATCGCTTGCTAAGAAAAAAGGAAAAATATGGTCATGTTTCTTTCAAATAGTGCGCCGGAGTGTGAGTAAAATGTGTTTAGTTCGTAAAAATCCCCCTATGCAAAAATGTCTGGTGCTTATTCTGGGGAGTGGGAGTGATAAAACATTAAAACTAATATTGCTTCATGTATCGAAAGATATCTCAAAACACCTACCCAATATAATGAGATACAAGAAATCACGTTGGAACAACGCCGTACACGTTTCTTCAGCTTATGGTGTGATTCACTCCTCCCGTCGAGCCGATCCGTTGCATGTGGCTCATAGTCATCTCAGAGCTTGAATCGACTGGACGTGCGTTCCTCGAATACGATGTGTTCGTGACGAAGTCGTTGCGCGTGTTCAGGCGTAAAACCGGTGCCATTATCTATGTACTGGAAACGACTTGTAGACAAACAAACAAACGGAATGTTGTTTATTTAAGTGTTGAGGAGATGTATAGAATCTTCGTGGGAGTTGAGAAGTGGAGTGAGGATCGTATAAAATTCTTGCAGGTGTAGGTACAAGAAGAGAGCAGATTAGTGATACCACCTCATATGCCGTTGTTTGTACATTGTGTATAAATAACGATCAGCCATGCATTGATATACGACTGATGTGGAAGAATGCATCTGATAATAACGTTCTTGTCCCTACGCGAAACCGTTTCATCCTCGACAGAATGTTTGAAATTGTCGGATTCCGCAACCTGAAGCCTATATTAGACGCGCGTATTAAGGATATGCTTTATTTTGATACGGTTCTTGAACACGCATACATCGCTCTGCTCGATGGGTTTACCAAGTGTAGGACTGAACAAGGCGAGAACGGTCTAGAGCTAGATGCTTATTTAAAAGGTTTAGACTCTTTGAAATATCAAGAACTTTGGTACAAAGCACTTCAGCGGTACAGTGCTGAGCTCACCTACACCGTTCACCTTGAAGAACTATTTCTTTATATAATGAGCAGCTGTCTTACCGACTTCGATTATTTCAACTGCCGCTATGCAGTGTGAAGAAGAGTTCGCGATTGGAAAGCTCTGGTCGGGAAAAATAAACCCTCGATTGGAAAGGATTGTTTATAAACTTCTATTTAATAATGATGTTATGGATAACGATGACCTCCTTGTGCGTGCTTTTGATTGTATTCTAGTCGTATTTAAAGATAACTTGCCAACCGAATGTAAAGTGGGCACAAAAATAGTATTGAACGATATGAAGGCCATTTACACAGAGTATAGGTATCCCTATAACTTGAGCGGTGAAATAATATTCAGCCGTGTTTACTGCGTAGGGCAAAGCAATAATGATGTGACTGTAGACTCGATTACGTGTGAGTTTAGTGTTTTGCGCAGTAGAACAAAGTGAATGTATTTTGATGTATATTTATTTTCAATATATTTAATTATTTAACATAATTATATATATTTCTCCTGTACTGCTGTATTGATGGTTATACTCCATCGTTTTGTATTATATCATTTTTTATTTTTGTTATTTTAGTTAAGTACCGTAGAAGATAAAGTGTATATATTTATTTTCAATATATTTAATTATTTAATATAATTGAGATATATATATTTCTCCTCTACTGTTACAGCTGCATTGGTTCAACACTTAAGT
The DNA here is from genome assembly GCA_023014485.1 of Bathynomus jamesi. NCBI lineage: Eukaryota > Metazoa > Arthropoda > Malacostraca > Isopoda > Cirolanidae > Bathynomus > Bathynomus jamesi. Next base: position 85,895 of record JAJOZX010010469.1, read on the forward strand.
TGTAACATGGAACTTATTAATACAAAACAATTATATGCATTTATGAAGCTGTCTCAATACAAAACATTCTTCGTTTTTAAAGAATATTTCTCTCAGTGACTGTTTATTACTATATCAGTGTTGCTGATCTTGAAATAGCATTTGCTCCAGGTATAACAATGCCATACCAGTCGTATCCATTCAGCTGTCGTCCATTTGCCAATTGGAAGATATTCTAAGCAGTGACGTATGAAACCTACAGATACCCATGAATCTGGTAATGTTATAATGTTATTAAAATTTAATATGCATCAAAACATTGTTTTTTTCATTCATAAACCACCTATATATGTATGAAATTTATATATATCAGGTTTGGTTTGTCTTTGTTATAACACAAAATAATATCTGAATCTATGTTCAATATTAAATGTAAATAAATAAATAAATACAAGAATCAATAAATAATTACAGGGGGGATGGGTGGTACAAATCGTGGAATTTGCTCAGGGCGCAATAATGCCTACCAATGGATCTGTTTTAATACATTGAAACTTCATTTTGTTCAGAATGACACGCTTGCTAATATCATGAACACTGTCATCACGACTGAAGGTTTTTTTTTTAGTTTACAAGACCATTTTTTATTCACTTTTTCCCCCTTGTTAATATATCATATATCCACTTCTTGAATTTATATTTAATTATTCATTTATGTTTCTTTAGTAATATATAAACGAGAGTGATGAATGGAAATAATTTTGTTCTAAAGACATTTGGCAATGAGTCCACCAACCAGTCAGCGTTCACTCGCTAAACATTCATTCATAAAATGTTACAACCGTTTGTAGTACATACAACAAATATATGGCAGGTGTCGCTATCTGTTATGAACAGTGTCCTACGAATAATGAGCGCAACTGTACATGTCTACAAGTGGGAGTAATATACAGGGTGGCGCAAATGTCGCACATCATAGGAATTTTCAGTGTTGACTATAATATATTATTTTTTTCTTTTAGGTAGGAAATGGCTGTGAAATTAAGAATGGACGACAGGGTGAGCTTGGTTTTTATGCATGGAATACCAGGTACTACAAATCGATGAATCGGTACAAAATTTAAATTCTGTTCTGTACCGATTCATCGATTTGTTGTACCTGGTATTTCATACAGTAAAACCAAGTTCACCCTCTCGTTTATTGTTAATTTCGCAGGCATCCCCTACCTAAACGAAAAAATAATATATTATAATCATTTTGTCCCAATCTTCAATAGAGTGGCTTTGACACTCCCATAAAATAATTGGTAGTAGATTTTTTAATTACCTTATAAAGGCCAAGATCCATGTAAAATCCTAATAGCCTATTCCACTGATGGTCAGCACCTGGATATTCTTCAAAATAGGGAAAGAATGTTACTAAACTTTCATCTGGTTCTTCACTAAATTTGCTTGGAAGAACTACAGTACTTAGGTTTTTGTTCATTCTTTAAAATCTGGGACAAAAACACTATTGCTTCAGTCAACAAGGTAATTTGCTGTTGCATCAGCTCAATATAGTCTGGAATGGGGTTAGTGGATAAATTTCCTACATCTGTAGTTCCAGGATTAGCAGGACCCTGTTGATAATTTGTGAAGTTTACTTGTGATGTTGTTGCGATTAAAGTCTTTGGTACTGTCGGAACAGTTGATGTAGTCATAATGACTGTTGTTATGGCTGAAGTAAGCCAAGCTACCACAAGCACTGAAGTTACATGTGAACCTTGACCTCTCATTTTGGTGTTAAGTTTTATATTAAAAGGTAACGGCAATGGCATACTTGTGTTAAACTTAAATACCTCTCAGCATTAACAGGCAAGGATAAACCTATATTTTGTTCAGTACTAATACGCAATGGCATGTCAGTAGTTAACACATCTCTAGTCTCATCCATATTAAGTGCGGCTGATAGCTTCGAGAAAACTTGCTAATTAACAGTTTGCAGTACGCCACACATTATTCAATTCAGGTCTGTCATTTTTTGTGTAAAATCCTGACCTACTAGTGGTCCAACCTTAGCAGTAGCTGAACGAGAAGCTAGATATTCTGTTAAAGATAACAACACAGGAATGTCCTCAAAACCTGCTTCAGTCACAGCTCAAGCACCAGAGCCTCTTGCAGGAACAATTACTATGCTCTCAATCCGGGAACTGCTAGTGGTCATTACTGTTTCTGTTACATCAGTTGAAGTGGTCACACCAGCCATCTGACCCTATCTGTAATAGACTAAAAAGAAATAATTATCCTGCCTAATCTAAGGTAACTGATTATGTAGTGTACAATGGTTGTAAATTAACTAATTAATAACACTCAACATGCTTAAACTAATAATTGAATTATTTAACTAGACTAACAATTAACAATGAATGCTCAAAATAAATTCCTCAACCAATTCACCAGTCCTGCCAGGGTCGCCACTTTTATGTTGGGATGAGTTTGAAACTTATTGTGCTCCACAGTGAAAGTTACCTGAAGAAGCAGGCATTCAGACGCAAGACCAGTGGATCAACTCAGGAAAATGAAAAACTTGTGTGCTTTAGTACCCAAATCTTATAATCTTATTACAGTAAACTCTCAAAATTGCAAACCTCAAAACTGAACCTTTCAAGTTAATGAACATCTCAGAATTCCAAACTGAGACATGCTATTTCATTGCTTCCAAACCATTTAAAAGTGTTTAGGGCGCTTAGGAGAGAATTGGACCAATCAAAACATCGAATAGTCAGGAGACCAATCAGAATTCAGGATGCACAGAAACATAACCAAACTTCATTTCTTCGCATTGCCATCTTGGATCCAGTTAATGTGATGCATTTCTCAATTTAATCCTATTAAAATTGTTTACTTCATGTCAATTTGCCCATTACTGTAAATATGTGTCCAAGGTTCATTTTGTTCATTTCATTCCATTGAAACTTGTTAGAGTATAGTATTTACTGTCTCCAAACTCTCAAGTTAACAAACTTTTAAAATTTGTTAACTTGAGAATTTGGAGATACATATTAGATGCTATACTCTAACAAATTTCAATGGAATGAAATGAACAATTTTGATAAGATTAAATTGAGAAATATATATACATATTATATATATACAGTATATATTACGGCGGAGTTAAACTTAATAAAAAGAATTATTTCGTTTAGGCACAGTGAAATTTTATTGTATTTTTGTTCAAAGAAAATGGTAAAAGCAAGAAAAAAATTTTGAGATGATTTAAACGTCCCATTTTTTCCAAAATACAAAATGGCTGCCACTAACTGGACATAACAGATCTAAAGTCAAAACCCAAGCATTTTACAAAATGTTATGAGGATGACCCGAATTAAAATAAAAAAAGTTGTCTATTTGACTTAATTTTCAGTTCAATTTGACTTATTTTCTTTTTTTGTAGAAAACTTTATGACAATTTTTGGTTGCCCTTGAACTACTGTTACATATTAGCACTAAAGATTAGAAATACAAAGGACACCAAACAGCAACAGACCGGCTGGTCCCTATGAAGCTCTATGATTAAGAAGGAACGTTAAAAGATATAAGAAAATTTAAAGACAAGTGAAAGTTTTAACGCTAAGCAAAGAAAAGAGTTTGAAAGAAAGGAAGGAAATTTAAAGATAAAGTGAAAATTTTAAAGCAAAGAGGAGACAATCCGATTGGAAATTCTACAACACTTTTATGCGCTAAGAAATGCTTCTAACGGAGGGTTTAAGAGAAGATAAGTACCTAGTCTCAGTAGTATCTAGTATCAGGGATAAGTAGTGTGGCCGCAAAATGGGAGAGTGCATAATTATGCAATTGCAAGCAATGTTCATCAGTGTTGCAAAGGGGGTTAGTGGTAATGTTGCGAAAGGGGTAGGGGTATTGCAAATGGGATAGGGGTTATGTTGCAAAGGAGGTAAGGGTATTGTAAAGGTGGTTATGCAACTGGGAGTGGGGGTACCCCCCCAATTTGCATGAAGGGGGGCTTTGGGGGAGAAGGGAGGTTGACCTTCCCCCAAAGGGGTTACCCTGAACTAAACACTATCTTTGGGGAAGAAGGTGGGATGTTCTCAACCCCCAAAGAGGTATCCTAAGTTAAGAAGGTAAACTTTAACCTAAGAAGGAGGAGAGAGCGGGCATCCTTTCACCTGGACCGCCAGACGCATAATGGCCCATAATCAGCTGGTTGGCAGGTTTTTAGTTTTGAGGGGGTTGCCAGAGGGCAGTATTTATTTTATTTATTTATATAAGGAGGGGTTGCCAGATATTTATTTTATTTATTTATACATGGAGGGGTTGCTAGATAGTACGATTTATTTTAATTATTTATATATGGAAGGGTTGCCAGATACTTATTTTAATTATTTATACATAGAGGGGTTACGAGATATTTATTTTATTTATTTGTATATGGACGGGTTGCCAGATAGCAATATTTATTTAAATTATTTATTTATTAAAGGCAAGAGAGAGATGTTCTCAATGCTTAGAGGGGGTTGCCAGATATTTATTTTAATTATTTATATATAGACGGATTGCCAGATAGTACTATTTAATTATTTGGAGAGATGTTACCCAATAAATCTTAACTGTCTTTCAATCCGTATATATACCATTAAAAGCAGTATTAAGAGAGTAATTTCATTAACGGTATACATATATATTAATGGATAAGTCCAGTTGGTAGTGTCACCAGCTACCAGCGGCAGGAAATGCTCAAATGTTTAGTCATTCCTTATATATAACTAAAATTCAATTCAATTAACCCTTACATATATATTACTGAGAGATGTTCACATGAGATAGCCATATTAAGAGAGTAATTTCATTAACGGTATACATATACATTAATGGCTCAGTCCAGTTGGTAGCGCCTCCAGCTACCCGCGGCAGGAATGGACAAAAATTAATAAAGAATCGTACCCAGCCGTCTATATATATATATATATATATATATATATATATATATATATATAGCGAGGAATAGGAGGACGAAAAGATGGTACATGTTTATTAACAAACGTTTCGGAAAAATTCAATTTCAATCATCAGTGCTAAAAAGTTTAAAAACAAATAGAAATAAATAAGTATAATAAATAGAAACGAACAACAAATTAAAATGGCGCAACAATTAGCGAGAATTAATAGCAAGTTACAATATATATTAAATTAAAAGATTAAAAATTAAATGATATAGAGTATAAAAGTATGGACAATAAGTAAAATATAAAACGGTTTAGGTGAAACAGAATTGAAGGGTTTCTTACCAGATTGTTAACGTAATGAGAGACTAATTATACAGAAGATTGGGAATGGTTGCCTGTTGAAAGAATTCCATATTAGGAAGATGGAGCCGGGCGGAGTGATGGTGGATTTCTTTTGAGAGTTTATTTGGCAATGTTTAAATTGAAAGCGGAACTGTAATCGTTGAGGGTTGGCTGGATACTGAGGATATAAAGGGACTCAAGTATGCGGAGATCGATTAGTTGGTTGGCTAAATTAATGATTTTGAAATTGGAGGAAAGTAACGGGTGGTTGTGGAGGTGGCAGTGATCCCTTATTGCTGATTTGGAGGGTTTGTTCAAGGGCTGTGAAGTTCTTGTAGAAATCCCACGATGCTCGTCCACTCTTGTTTGATATTGGCGGATGGTACTGCCAATATAGTTCGCTTTGCAGCGAACACAATTAAAAGCGTAGATAGTGGACGAAGCAAGTGGCTGGGGTGTTTTTTCTTTATGGTTGAGATAAGATTTGATACTATTGTTGTTGGTGAAAGCGAAATGAAATTTAATTTGGGGGTAAAGCGGGGTGAGTAAGAGACGGAGTTCTGAAAGTATTTTGTGGCTAATGTGGTCGTAATAGGGGAATGAAAAATATTGTACGTCTTTTTTAACAATGGGAACTTTAAGGGGGGGGTTGATAAATATTATTAAGAAAATTTCTGGTTAAAGACTGTATCAGATGTTTTGGGAAAGAGTTATTAATGCTGAAGTTAAGAATTAACTCTATTTCATGGTGAAAAGATAAGTACGAGGAGCAAAGATGGTAGGCACGGTGGATTAAAATTTTAATACTGTTTATTTTATATGGCAAAGGGATGTGGCTTAGGAAATTAGTACCCAGGCCTGTGTACGTGTGTTTTCGATATATGGAAGTGCTAAATTTGTTGTTTTGTTTAGTTATTGTAATAGCTAGGAAGGGAAGGGTGTTATTGGATTCGTCTTCTTTGGTGAACTTAATGTTTTTATGTTGGGAATTAAGGTAGTTAAGAAAAAGGGGGGCGTGGTTGGCATTGTGAAAAAGGAGAAAGGTGTCATCAACGTATCTTTTATATAGGTGTGGTTTATAATGAGTGGGGCAATGAAGTAGCCAGTTATTTTCGTGATGGCTGAGGAAGATGTTCGCTAAAGTGGCACTTAAGGGGGATCCCATAGCTAGTGAGTCGGTTTGTTGATAAAGTTGTTGGTTAAAGAAAAAATAGGTGTCTGAGGCAGCGAGCGTAAGCAGTTTGGTAAATTCATGTTTTGTTAGATTCAAAACTGTGTTAGGATTGTTGGCGAAAAGGCTGTTAATACAGATATCGATGGCTTCTATAATTGGAACGTTGGTGTAGCGAGATACTATACCTCTCTCCTTTTTCACAATGCCAACCACGCCCCCCCTTTTTCTTAACTACCTTAATTCCCAACATAAAAACATTAAGTTCACCAAAGAAGACGAATCCAATAACACCCTTCCCTTCCTAGCTATTACAATAACTAAACAAAACAACAAATTTAGCACTTCCATATATCGAAAACCCACGTACACAGGCCTGGGTACTAATTTCCTAAGCCACATCCCTTTGCCATATAAAGTAAACAGTATTAAAATTTTAATCCACCGTGCCTACCATCTTTGCTCCTCGTACTTATCTTTTCACCATGAAATAGAGGTAATTCTTAACTTCAGCATTAATAACTCTTTCCCAAAACATCTGTTACAGTCTTTAACCAGAAATTTTCTTAATAATATTTATCAACCCCCCCTTAAAATTCCCAGTTAAAAAAGACGTACAATATTTTTCATTCCCCTATTACGACCACATTAGCCACAAAATACTTTCAGAATTCCGTCTCTTACTCACCCCGCTTTACCCCCAAATTAAATTTCATTTCGCTTTCACCAACAACAATAGTATCAAATCTTACCTCAACCATAAAGAAAAAACACCCCAGCCACTTGCTTCGTCTACTATCTACGCTTTTAATTGTGTTCGCTGCAAAGCGAACTATATTGGCAGTACCATCCGCCAATATCAAACAAGAGTGGACGAGCATCGTGGGATTTCTACAAGAACTTCACAGCCCTTGAACAAACCCTCCAAATCAGCAATAAGGGATCACTGCCACCTCCACAACCACCCGTTACTTTCCTCCAATTTCAAAATCATTAATTTAGCCAACCAACTAATCGACCTCCGCATACTTGAGTCCCTTTATATCCTCAGTATCCAACCAACCCTCAACGATTAAAGTTCCGCTTTCAATTTAAACATTACCAAATAAACTCTCAAAAGAAATCCACCATCACTCCGCCTGGCTCCATCTTCCTAATATGGAATTCTTTCAACAGGCAACCATTCCCAATCTTCTGTATAATTAGTCTCTCATTATGTTAACAATCTGGTAAGAAACCCTTCAATTCTGTTTCACCTAAACCGTTTTATATTTTACTTATTGTCCATACTTTTATACTCTATATCATTTAATTTTTAATCTTTTAATTTAATATATATTGTAACTTGCTATTAATTCTCGCTAATTGTTGCGCCATTTTAATTTGTTGTTCGTTTCTATTTATTATACTTATTTATTTCTATTTGTTTTAAAACTTTTTAGCACTGATGATGGAAATTGAATTTTTCCGAAACGTCTGTTAATAAACATGTACCATCTTTTCGTCCTCCTATTACTCGCTAAGCTACGCTTCCCTAAGAACAAACCATTCGACGAAGTATATATATATATATATACACACACCATTAAAAGCGGTATTAAGAGAGTAATTCAACTGCCCCATATTAGAAATGCTCAGTTATCCCTTATATATTCTTTCAAACAATTAAAACCAAATCAAAATTTACAAATGTCAATTTATCATGTTTACTTGCTTCGAATAAATTTCATTTAATTTGCTGTAATCACTTCATTTAAAAAGTAGGGAAAAACATCTCAAATCTTGTTGAGAAGAGCCGATAATAAATTGGACACGACAACACTTTTCTAACCATGAATTAAATGACTTAAATAAATTTTTTATACTTTGATAAATTCCTAAAAATACTAATTTCAGTTATAAATAATTCTCGATTCTTCTTCCTCAGAAATGTTTTCACTTTGTTACGTATATATATATATATATATATATATATATATATATATATATATATATATATATATGTGAAAACATTTGTCTGGCTCCGCGTCGAAATTTTTGCAATATTTTTTATATCTTTTTAAAAGTTGTGTACTGGGTATTTGAACTAACCACATAATACTTCGAGAGGAATGTTAGCTTGTGTTCCACGGAGCAAATATTTTTTTTTTTAACAATTAGGGTTTCATTTTCTCCTTTGTGTGCGTGCATGTGTACAATCCTAAGCTCTGCCTACTGTGAGCTCGGTCATGTGACTCCTGCTACAACCTAGGCATATCTCTACCCCGGCGTGCTCAGTTGACCTCTACAAGCCGTGGAGCTTAGACGTGTATTTTCTCACGAAGAAGAAAAATTATTGATGGCTACTTTTGATATTGCGTGTTCGACGTTTATGAAGTGGTATTTGGTAAAGTCGGAAGATGTGATGAATACTGAAAGACGACCTACCCAACCCTCCTTTGAGACTTTTAAGGCTACATTGAATCGCGCAAAGGAACAAGATGTTCAAATACTCTATGGACATTCTGGCGAGAGTATTGCCGGATTTCGGGGCACAAACGATGAAATGGGCTACGTTGTAGGGCTAAACTGTATAAAAGTGTACATATACCGTGAGGTGAAAGAAACAACGCGTGAAGAAGAGAAGCAACGGATATGGATAATGGGGTTTGTTGATGAGTGGTGTGAAAGACGGTAGTATATCATGTTGCATTATAATGAGTACGCGTACCCTGCGGCCGAGAATGTAAACCTTGTCATCATGGACAAGCTAAAGTACTTTTACCACTACATTCATATATATCATGACGAGGGTCGCAGTGAGGTTGTGGTAAAGGCCTGTGTGAGTTTTTAATAGAGTTTAGAGAGGAGTATCGATTGTTAAGCAAAAAGGATAAATATGGTCACATGTTTCTCTCATATAGTGCACTGGATTGTTAATGTGTGGAGAACGTCTAGTGCGAATGAAACATTAAAATTGAAATTACCCCGTGTCGGAAAATTGCCCAGTATAATGGTTACAAGTAATCACATGATTCATGCTAGAACAAATCCGTACACGATTCAACAGCTTATGGTGTGACTCGCTCCCCCGTCTAGCCGATCCCCCCAACCGTGGCTCATAGTCATCTCAGAGCTTGAACCGACTAGACGTGCACTCCACGAATACGATGGAACTTCCTTTCAGCAGCATTCTCAATGCCGCATATGATGTGTCCGTGACAAAGTCATTGCGCGTGTTCAGGCGTGAAACCGGTAGCATTAACTATGTACTTGAAACGACTTGTAGACAAGCAAACTCTGGTAAACGTAATGTTATTTATTTAAGTGTTGAGGAGATGAATAGAGTCTTCGCGATAGTTGAGAAGTGGGGTGAGGACCGTTATAAAATACCTGCAGATGTAGGTACAGGAAGGGAAAAGATTAGTGATGCCCCCTCATATGCCAGTGTTTGTACGTTGTTTATAAATAACGATCAGCCATGCATTGATATACGACTGATGTGGAAGAATGCATCTGATAATAACGTTCTTGTCCCCACGCGAAACCGATTCATCCTCGACAGAATGTTTGAAATTGTCGGATTCCGCAAGCTGAAGCCTATATTAGACGCTCATGTTAGGGATATGATTTATTTTCACACGATTCTTGAACACGTATAAACCGCTCTGTTCGACGGGTTTATCGAGTGTAGGAATGGAGAAGGCGAGAATGGTCCAGAGCTGGACGCTTATTTAGAAGGTTTAGACTCTTCGAAATATCATGAACTTTGGTACAAAGGACTTGAGCGGTACAGAGCTGAGCTCGCCTACACTGTTCACCCTGAAGAATTGTACCTCTCTATAATGAGCAGCTGTCGTTAAGACTTGGAAGATTATTTCAATTGCCGCTATGCGTTGTGAAGAAGAGTTCACGATTGAAAAGCTCGGGTCGGTGAGAAAAAAACTCTCGATTGGAAAGGTTTTATAAGCTTGTATTTAATAATGATGTTATGGCTAACGATGACCTCTTTGTTCGTGCTTTTGAATGTATTCTATCCGTGTTTAAAGATAACTTGCCAACCGAATGTAAAGTGGGCACAAAAATAGTATTGAACGATATGAAAGCTATTTACATCGAGTATAGGTATCCCTATAACTTGAGCCGTGAGATAATTTTTAATCGTATTTACTGCGTAGTGCAAAGCAATAATGGTGACTGTAGACTCGATTACGTGCGAGTTTAGTGTTTTATTTAAGCGCAGTAGAACGAATGTATTTTGATGTATATTTATTTTCAATATATTTAATTATTTAGCATAATTGTGTGTGTGTATATATAATATATATAAATATATAATTTCTCCTGTACTGTTATATTGATGGTTATACTCCATCGTTTTGTATATTATTATTTTTATCTTTCGATTATATATACGGGGCTCCAATAAACTTTAGCCCCCCGCCCATGGCCTAAACCATTAGAGGTACAGTAAAACTAAACATACCTTACAAAAGAGAATTTAATCCTACATTTAATGAGAAACAATTAAAACTTGGTGTTCCCGCCATTGGCTTCCAAGACAGCCTGAATTCGCTTTGGGTAGCTTGCAAAAGTGACGTGAATAGATCTTGATCGTTACGCAAATTTTCTAAAACAGTTTCAATGTGTTGCGTCATTGTATCCTTCGAAAATCGATTTGCTGCAGGTTCTTGAAACAAGAGACATTCAACCTTGGCCTTTATAACTGATCCAATGTGTTCACACATTTTCAGGTCAGGAGAATTTCCTGGCCATTCTTCATTTCCAAAGAAATCGATCTCATGGTTCCGCAACAACTGTTGAGTGGCTAATGCCTTAAAGCAGGGAGCCTTATCGTGCAGAAGTGTGACCTGATCGACATCCATAACATTGTTTGGGTTTCTTAGAAAAGGAATTACATGCTGGGATAGAATAATATCACGAAAATACTGTCCATCCCAACTCTGATCATTTGGCTTCAGCACCCACATGAGCTTCTTTGCAGTGAACAAAACAAACACACCAACACAGGTCTGGACTTTTTAATAATTCGCGATAATGTTCATTGTCATCGATTTCATCTGGTGTTGTGGCCCACACTCGATCATTTTGGTAGTTAGGCCGACGTGTTACGTAAACAAAAAATTTATTGGAGACAGCTAAATGCATGAAATCATCCACATCCCAATCTTCAAGATAATGGGCAAACCACATTCTGTCATCGATGTTAAGTTGAGTTTTTCTTGGCTTTGGAAGTTCATGCCAAGGCTTTAAACCTTGCCTATGACGGTACAGTCGAATGATCTCACCACTAACGATCTTTCCTCTCAACACGTCGATCTCTCTAGAAAGTTTAGCACAGCTGTTTTTCCTCTTACGCGTACTGCTTTCAATGATGTCCTTTGTTTCCTGAGAGTGGCAAATTTGGGCGCCCAGATTTGGTTGTATCCATTTCACATTCATCCAAAGTTTTATTCCAATTTCTTTTGACGAAGTCCTCACTTCTTCGCAACGTTTTGGCAACCCATAAACGTGTTATAAAGGTGGCTCCAGCATCACGAGCTTCCCGAAATGTTATTGCTCGTATGCGATCTATCACACGTTGCCAATTAATTGAGAAGCCATTATATTATCACTTTATCAGCTAGAGTAATTTTAATACCTGCAATAAATAAAGAATTTTATATATTTTTATAATCACTAAAAACTATTTCGATATAAGTAAACATGTAAGCTGCAAATGGGGGTGGCTAAGGTTTTTTGGAACCCCTTATATATTTCTTCGTTCGTATTTCTCACATTATTATTAATTTTTATCGCATATATTCCTCCTTTGTATAGGATTGTGTATTTATTTTCTATATATTTCGTGAAATTGAATCCAATAATTCGTCTAAATAAACAGAATGATGTAATGGTGTTTTATTTAATTCTTTTAGTTGTATATATAAACGATATTATTATTTAATTTTATATATACCAAATGGCTGGTTACGCATTCTAAACTGACAGACGGATTTCTAAGCCAACTGTCAAGAATGTCTGAATAGCGCAATCTGCCAGATGAAAAGTTAATTAATATATATACACATACACCTGCCTTCTAAGCCAACTGGCGGGTTTCTAAGCCAACTGGAGGGTTTCTAAGCCAACTGTCAAGAATATATGCTTTAATTAAATAAATAGCGCAATCTGGTAAGTCAACCCTAATAACTTTCTAGTTCTAAGTCAGTTGTTGCTACCATGATCACTCATTGAGCTTCTGCCTCTCGCAGAAGCTGGATGCTCTCTTCCTCTCTCTCCTCCTCTCTCTCTTAGGTTAGGTATGCCCCTTTGGGGGGGATGAAGCCGTCCCAACTTCTCCCCCAAAGAGGTTAGGTGGACTCCCCAAGGTTGCTGGGGAAGTTCCCTTCCCCCTTCATTGCAGCTTGGGAAATAACCCCTCCCCCTTTTTGCATAACTCCCTCCCCCCTTTGCAGCATTGACTTGTTGCAGGACCCCTCCCCCTTGCTGCACAACATCTTGCAATATTCCCCCTCCCCCTTTGCAACATTAAACAACATTTGCAATTGTATTGCACTCTAACTTTTTGCGCCCATACTACTAATCTTCATTCATTTTTAATGAGGTTAAAACTGTAGAGGTTGAACTGTATCACTTATTTCCTACAACAAATGAGGTTAACAATTATCTGTCACTTCAAATGGTGCGGAGTGTTGATAAACGGTTATGATACATACTTTGGAAAATAAAAATTTTATAGCATGACACCATTTTTATATATACAGTATATATATGTGTATATATATAAAAGGTGATCCAGAGAAATGGGACCCAAAAGAAACCCCTGTAACTCTTAAAGTATAAGTCCTTTTATAAAATCATATGCATCATTCGAAAGAGGATAGTTACAAGTTTGTACAGGATTGTCTAGGTTTTGACAATACAAGACAAGATAAGATACAAAACAAAATAAAAGTGTTAGTTAAAACTAACCCTTCAAGATGACTGCATGGACTGTGGAACAGCTGCGTTTCATAACTGAGCAATATTATGAGCATGAAAGAAGTGTAGTTTCAGCTCAAAGATCTTTCAAGACAAGAAAATCAACAGAAAATCCATTGAATATTACCGAAGTCCCGTTGCATAGTCAGCGTGTAACTGTTTGGTGTGGTCTTACTGCATCTCAGATCATAGGGCCGTACTTTTTCGAGGATTCCACCGGAAACACGGTCACTGTAAATGGTGATCGCTACGAAAAAATGTTGACCGATTTCCTTATGCCTAAATTAAGAGATCTTTGTCTAGAAAACCACTGGTTCCAACAAGACGGAGCTACCTGCCATACCACGAGGAACTGCATGGCAGTTTTGCGTCAAACGTTTCCAGGCGAGTTAATCTCAAGATTTGGAGACGTTGAATGGCCCGCAAGGTCTCCGGATTTTCTCCCTTAGATTATTATCTCTGGGGATATTTAAAGAGTAGGGTCTACAGAAATAACCCAAGGACCTTGCAAGAATTGAAGGCCGCCATCACAAATGAGATACAGGCCATACCACCGCACACTCTTGCAAAAGTGATGCAGAACTTACAAGCGAGAACACTGGAATGCTTGGCAACTAATGGAGCACATTTGAAAGGAGTCATTTTAAAAAATAAATATTTCATAATAAACTTGTAACTCTACTCTTTCGAATGATATATAGTTTTTATGAAAGGAATTAAATATTAAGAATATTTGGCTTTTTTTTATGGGTCCCATTTATCTGGATCACCCTATATATCATTGCGGTTTCGTGCGTCGGTTTCTCTTCAAACGAAGGTCAAGCTGCTGGCCCCGCCGCTAGGCCTGACTTGGTGGAGGAACGACTTGCTCTCTTGCGCTCTCCACCTCACATAGCCAGGTACACCTGGCTCATCTGGTACCGTCCTCATCCAGGCATCTAGTCTTCTCTTGAAGACTTCAACTTTGACCAAAAATTTCTGAGGTCGTTTGGAAGCTGGTTGAAAAGTCTTGGCTCCCTGACAACCAAGCTATTTTCCTTCAGTATTGAGTTGGTCACTTGTCGGGCCTTTAATTTGGGAACACTACACATTCTGCCTTTCCTATTTTCCAGCGTTGTTTGGATGGTAATTGGGTTTTTTCCTATTGCTGCTAATACCCTTTGTTTGAAATCTTTGGATTTGATTTTGTGCCTCTGTTTCCTCTGTTTGTGCATCTTTTATTTCTATTGTTTCTGCTTTTTCCGGGTTTTTTTCCAGTTCGTTTTTCGCAAATTCCTCTCGTATTTTCTCCGTTCCTTCTATTTTTTCTGTCTGTTCGCTATTCATAAACTCCTCTTTTGTCTTTTCCTCATAGTCTCGTTCTGCTTTAAAAACCGTAAACGAGTTTATTTCGAGTATGCAGCGTTTGCAGAAGAACTTTATTCCGTTCAATTGTTTAGCGCCTGATATAAGAGAGATTTCTTCGTCGCTCCATCTCAGGCATTGAAATTCAACTAAGGTCTGGCAAAGAACGCAGCTAGTTGGCTTTGATTCATCTGTTTCTTTTTTACAGTGTCCACAGGGTTGTATGAATTGATTTGCCATGCCATGTTTCTAATGGTATGTAAATGATTGTACACGAAATATTAACTCAGGATGGTAATGTATTAGATGAGGTATTTGTTTGATTAGAAATGAGGGTTTCTCCGTTATTTCGTGGGGAGAGAGAGGGGGGATGTGGCACGCTGTAGATTCTCACTGATTGGTGTCCTAGAGTCTACCGCGGGGGATAACTGAGGGATATTGCCTTTCGATGGCCAGTTAGATTTCCTCAGCGAGAAAACACTCTGAAAAAACGTTGGATAGATTAAGTTGCTTTAATTTTATTTGCTTTATTTCGACATACGCCGCTATTTAACCACTTAAATAGGCATACGACTGTGTTCACTGAATACTCACTCAAAAATTGGCACAACTTAAAAAGGATTAACTGCTGGATTTTTATTGCAATATCACTTTTATTTTGACTACAAACGAAACACGTGTAAACGTCACAGTGGGCAGGAAAACTATACATATTATACATAATATACATACCTATAGTATACATACACCTCTCTATATTATACATATATGCATATATATATATATATATATATATATGTATATATATATATATATATATATATATATATATATATTTATACATACATATACATATATACATATATACATATATACATATATATATACACATATATACATATACATATATACATATATACATATACATATATATATATATATCAGGTCATCCCATAAGTAATGTTTTATAGATCGGAATTTGAAGGACAAAAAAAACTCAATTGAAACTTTTTAATCTATCATAGTATATATTTTCCATCGGAATCAATGACACTCTGCAAACGTCCTACAAACTTTTCAATGCCATGTTTATAAAATTCAGGCGGTTTTGAGGCAAATAAAGTACAAAGACTGGTGTGCAGGTTATCTAAAGAAGAATACTGTTTCTCGTCAAGATAGTTTTGCAGACTCCTGAAGAGATGATAATCTGAAGGCGCAAGGTCTGGAGAATATGGAGGATGTGGAAGTTTTTCCCACCCAAGCTTCTCAATTTTTGCAGAAGTGATCAGAGCGGTATGAGGACGTGTGTTGTCGTGGTGGAACACGATTCCTTTCCGATTAACCAAAGAAGGTCTCTTTTTTTTTTAGTGCAGTGTTCAATCGATCCAGTTGTTGACAGTAGACTTGAGCGGTGATTGTTTGGTTGTGTGGTAAGGTTTCAGTGTGTATTACACCACTTTTATCCCATCAAACAATAAGCAACACCTTCCGAGGGTGCAGATTTGGTTTTGGCTGTGGTGTCGCTGGTTCTGCGGCACAAACCCACTGTCGACGGCGCTTAACATTCTGGTACAGTATCCACTTTTCATCACCAGTCACAAAACGGTGCAAAAACTGATCTTGGAGTTCACGTGAATGAAGAGCTGTGCTAATGTTTACCCGCACCCTCAGATTGTCGACCGACAATTCATGTGGCACCCATTTTCCTAACTTAGGCACTTTCCCGAGTTGTCGCAAATGTCGATGGATGGTGGACGGGGATGAGTTTCTGGGCCAATTCTTCGACAGTTGTTGAACAGCCTTCTTCAAGTGCGGCTAACAGCAGGTCATCATCAAACTCAGCAGGGCGTCCAGAGCGTGTTCCATCTGTCAAACAGCAGTCACCACTCCTAAACTTTGGAAACCATCTTTGACATTTCCTCACATGCAGAATATCGTTGCCATAAACGTAGGCTGACCATACGTACCGTTTTGAACGGGACAGTACCGGTTGTTTTATATTTCCTGGCCGTCCCGTCATTTTAATAAAAATGTCAATTTTGTCCCGGTTTATGTACTTACTTTTTCATGAATACAGAATATTACATAACCCCGTCCCTTTTTTGCCATCCCAATGTCCCGTTTTTGTCTCAAGGAAATATGGTCAGCCTACATAAACGTCCTGAATGTTTCGCGTTGCTTCAGTAGCACTATTCCCTTTTGTGAACTCGTAAAGCATTATATGCCTGATATGCTCTTCTGATACCGCCATGTTTATGAGGGGTTCACATAAAGCAAAACACACGTCTTCACTGGTCAAGGTCTGTAAAGTATGTAGCGAAACACGATAGATCTCCTCTTAGATATAACCTTCGGAAAATTTATGCTTAAACCGAGTAGGACTGTTTAAACTTTATCGTAAAAAACGACATTACTTATGGGATGACCTGATATATACATATATACATATATATATACAAACCCAGAATGGTCCACATATATACATATATATATATATATATATATATATATATATATATATATATACACATACATACATACATACATACACATATATAAATATATACATACATATATAAATATATATATACATACATATATAAATATGTATATACACATAGAGTATATACATTTACATATACATATATACATATACATATACATATACACATATATATATATATATAATATAATATATATATATATATATATATATATATATATATATATATATACATATATACATATGTACATATATATATGAAAATTATTTCACGAAAGTAACACCTGAAAAATATTTATGATGAAAAAACCAAGAAGGAAAGGAAAAGGAAACACAGAGTGGTGCTCAAGCGCTTTCGTCTAATGACATCCTCAGGAACAAGTAAATAAAGAGTTCAAGACTATATATAGGTTACAAAAACAATATATATATATATATATACGTATATATATATATATATATATATATATATTATATATATAATATATATATATATAATATATTATATATATATATATATATATATATATATATAATATATATATGAATATAGTAAATAAGGAAATAAAAATTGTGGGAGGAGCATACACATTCGTAAGGAAAACTACCAATTTTAGCACTTTGCGCAAATTCAACACAAGCTCAAATGGATTGTTTACAACCAATTTTATAGATAATGCCTAAGTGATATATTGGTCACAAAAAAAAATAAAGAAATAAAAATAAAAAATAAATTGAAAAATAAAAATTGTAAGAGGAGCATACAAATTTATAAGGGAGCATTATCAAAGGTTTAGCACTCTGCCCTTCTTGTTTAAATCCATTCTGAACGAATTCAAAACAAAGGGATCGAGTTGAAAAAGACCTTTGCTCACGTTAAAGTTATTTGTAAGTTGAATAATAGCAGACTCAAGAATATTTCTATTAACAATGTTGCTAGAGTGAAACAAAACTGAAGCATTATTCTAATCAATACAATGGGATAACTCTGACAAATGGACAAAAAGGGCACTGGACGACTGTCCCGTTCTAACGGAATATTGATGCTGTTTTACACGCGTGTGCAAATCCTTTCCCGTCTGACCAGTGTAAAAGGAACCACATTGTTTACACCCGATTTTATAGATAATGCCTGAATTATTGTTAGGACTATTTTTTACTATGATATTTTTCACAATATTGTTATATGGAAATACTTCATTAATATCCAAAAGTTTAAGTACATCAGCAATCCTAAAAAGCCTGGGTAAAATGGAAGTACTAAAATATTCTTTGACAAAGTGCGAGTGTTATTATTCACACGATAGAAGGTTCGTTTTGCCTTGTTAAGACAAGATTCCATAAACGCAGGTGGGTAGCACAGATCACTTCCAATACCGTTGGTTTTTTCCAATTCGGCATCGATGTATTCCGGACTGGCGATCCTAAGAGCACGGAGAAACATTGAAGAAAATATGGCCTTCTTAATGGGGGTGTCATGTCCAGAGTAAAAGTGTATGTAGGACAAATTGTTTTTTTTTTTCTGATAGACACTAAACTTAAAACCTGGGCTTTCCCTATGTACACGCACATCCAAACACGGGATTGAGTTGTCTTGTTCCACTTCTAAAGTAAACTTAATGGAGGGGGCTTGATCATTTAACTGAAGGAAGAAGTCATCCAGGTCACGATTCATGGGCTAGATAGACAAAATATCCTCGACGTACCGCAACCATGGGATGCCAACCCCCAGGATTCTCGGAATATAAGTAATTTCGAAAAACTCCACATAAATATTGGAGAGGAGGGGCGACAAGGGGTTGCCCATGGCCATCCCAAAAACCTGTTGATAATACTCGCTCTTAAAAGTGAATTTACATTCTTTGATGCAAAGTTCAATGAGTTACAAAACGATGTGGGCAGGTAATGGCAGGTCGTACTTATGTAATTCTCCGGAGAGAAAGTCAAGCATATCGTCAATCGGCACTTTTGGAAACAATGAACAAACGTCAAAACTGATCAATCTATCGTTGGTTTCAGTGCGTACATTATTCAATTTTTCAGTAAGATCCATGGAATTTTTTACATGTGAATCAGAGAGAGTTCCGAAAATTGGGGTCAAGACTTTAACAAGCCATTTGGAGAGTTTATAGGTAATAGAGCCCACCGAGCTAATAATAGGGCGCATAGGGTTGCCAGGTTTGTGGGTTTTAATAAGACCGTAAAGGTAGGAAAGAGAAGGTGAAGTGGATATGAAAAGCGGAATTAAGTCCTTATAATCTTTGAGATTGCGTTTCAAGCCACTATTGAATGATTTGATGACGTCATCCTGCGGGTTCTTCCTAAGTTTTCTGTATGTGGCGGTGTCCTGGAGCAGCTCATTCATTTTTCTAATGTGGTCCACTTTGTCCAATAACTATGGTGTTAGCCTTGTCTGCTTTAGTAATATTGAACTCACCATCTTTTTTTAATTGTGAGAGGCTATTGCGAAAACGTTTAGGAAAGTTATCTCCGTAAGGCCTGTAACTATGTTAACCAAAGACTGAGGAAGATTACACTGTTTTCCAAAACAAGCAAGACTATAAAAAATTTGTGAAGCAGGTTTTTTAACAATAAAAAAGGACATACCAAATCCAAGGGCACTTTTTGCATCGTCACTAATGTTTTTCGAAGAAAGGTTCAAAACACGTTTTGAGCTTGCTCTTTTACTCCACTGACTAATTCGAATGAGGCTTTTAATTTTACGATCCAAAATGTTACGAAGTGAAGTAGTTCTCCGACGCAACTCGTTGTAAATTTCATCAAACAAAGGTTGGATCCACGGTTGGGAAATAACGGTCACAAAATTACGTTTGGCAATGTGTAAATTTTTGAAGACGGACCACTCATTTTGTCTGGTGACTTCAATGTTTCTTTAAAATTAATCTGCTGAAGTTGTTGAACGGATGGTCGTCAATTTGTCTGAGGCGAATCGGAAGGAGGGACTTGGGAAGGACCTGCTCCTCTACACAATTAGTAAGAAACTTTCGTCGGATATGAATTGCATGCCCCTTCATTAATGTAGAAGAAAACACGGACACAAACGGAGACAAGAGAGGGAACAGCAAGCCGAATGAACGCGTGGTGTTCATTATATGGAAATTATTCCACGAAAGTAACACGTGAAAAATATTTATGATGAATAAAACCACGAAGGAAAGGAAACACAGAGTCGGGCTCAAGCGCTTTCGTCTAATGACATCCTCAGGAACCCTGAAGTAAATAAAGAGTTCAAGACTATATATAGGTTACATATATATAGTAAAAAAAGAAATAAAAATTGTGGGAGGAGCATACACATTTGTAAGGAAACTACCAATTTTAGCACTTTGCCTGAATTCAACACAAGCTCAAATGGATTGTCTAGAGGAGCAGGTCCTTCACAAGTCCCTCCTTCCGATTCGCCTCAGACAAATTGACGACCATCCGTTCAACAACTTCAGCAGATTAATTTTAAAGAAACATATTGAAGTCACCAGACAAAATGAGTGGTCCGCCTTCAAAAATTTACACATTGCCAAACGTAATTTTGTGACCGTTATTCCCCAACCGTGGATCCAACCTTTGTTTGATGAAATTTACAACGAGTTGCGTCGGAGAACTTTTTCACTTCGTAACATTTTGGATCGCAAAATTAAAAGTCTCATTCGAAACAGTCAGTGGAGTAAAAAGGGAAGCTCAAAATGTGTTTTGAACCTTTCTTCGAAAAACATTAGTGACGATGGTATGTCCTTTTTTATTGTTAAAAAACATTCTGCTTTACAAATTTTTTATAGTCTTGTTTGTTTTGAAAAAAAGTGTAATCTTCCTCAGTCTTTGGTTATCATAGTTAAAGGCCTTGTCTATAGTGCTGCGAATATTACTTACGAAGATAACTTTCCCAAACGTTTTCGCAATAGCCTCTCACAATTAAAAAAAGATGGTGAGCTCCATATTACTAAAGCAGACAAGGCTAACACCATAGTTATTATGGACAAAGTGGACTACATTAGAAAGATGAATGAGCTGCTCCAGGACCCCGCCACATACAGAAAACTTAGAAAGCACCCGCAGGATGACGTCATCAAATCATTCAAGAGTGGCTTGAAACGCATTCTCCAAAATCATAAGGACTTAATTCCGCTTTTCATGTCCACTTCACCTTCTCTTCTCTACATTTACGGTCTTATTAAAACCCACAAACCTGGCAACCCTATGCGCCCTATTACTAGCCCGGTGGGCTCTATTACCTGTAAACTCTCCAAATGGCTTGTTAAAGTCTTGTCCCCCATTCTCGGAACTATCTCTGATTCACATGTAAAAAATTCCATGGATCTTACTGAAAAATTGAATAATGTTCATTGTTTCCAAAAGTGCCGATTGACGATATGCTTGACTTTCTCTCCGGAGAATTACATAAGTACGACCTGCCATTACCTGCTCACATCGTTTTGTAACTCATTAAACTTTGCATCAAAGACTGTAAATTCACTTTCAATAGCGAGTATTATCAACAGGTTTTTGGGATGGCCGTGGGCAACCCCTTGTCGCCCCTCCTTTCCAATATTTATGTGGAGTTTTTCGAAATTACTTACATTCCGAGAATCCTGGGAATTGGCATCCCATGGTTGCGGTACGTCGAGGATATTTTGTGTATCTGACCCATGAATCGTGACCTGGATGACTTCCTCCTTCAGTTAAATGATCAAGTCCCCTCCATTAAGTTTACTTTAGAAGTGGAACAAGACAACTCAATCCCGTGTTTGGATGTGCGTGTACATAGGGAAAGCCCAGGTTTTAAGTTCAGTATCTATCGGAAAAAACAAACAATTTGTCCTACGTACACTTTTACGCTGGACATGACACCCCCATTAAGAAGGCCATATTTTCTTCAATGTTTCTCCGCGCTCTTAGGATCGCCAGTCCGGAATACATCGATGCCGAATTGGAAAAAATCAACGGTATTGGAAGTGATCTGTGCTACCCACCTGCGTTTATGGAATCTTGTCTTAACAAGGCAAAACGAACCTTCTATTGTGTGAATAATAACACTCGCACTTTGTCAAAGAATATTTTAGTACTTCCATTTTTCCAGGGCTTTTTAGGCATTGCTAATGTACTTAAACTTTTGGATATTAATGTAGTATTTTCATATAACAATATTGTGAAAAATATCATAGTAAAAAATAGCCCTAACAATAATTCAGGCATTATCTATAAAATTGCGTGTAAACAATGTGATTCCTTTTACATTGGTCAGACGGGAAAGGATTTGCACACGCGTGTAAAACAGCATCAATATTCCGTTAGAATGGGACAGTCGTCCAGTGCCCATTTTGTCCATTTGTCAGAGTTATCCCACTGTATTGATTGGAATAATGCTTCAGTTTTGTTTCACTCTAGCAACATTGTTCATAGAAATATTCTTGAGTCTGCTATTATTCAACTTACAAATAACTTTAACGTGAGCAAAGGTCTTTTTCAACTCGATCCCTTTGTTTTGAATTCGTTTAGAATGGATTTAAACAAGAAGGGCAGAGTGCTAAACCTTTGGTAATGCTCCCTTATAAATTTGTATGCGCCTCTTACAAATTTTATTTTTCAATTTATTTTTATTTTTATATTTTGTGTGACCTATATATCATTTAGGCATTATTTATAAAATTGGTTGCAAACAATCCATTTGAGCTTGTGTTGAATTCGGGCAAAGTGCTAAAATTGGTAGTTTTCCTTACAAATGTGTATGCCCCTCTCCCACAATTTTTATTTCTTTATTTACTATATATATATATTTTTTTTTGTAACTTATATATAATCTTGGACTCTTTATTTACTTCAGTGTTCCTGAGGATGTCATTAGACGAAAGCGCTTGAGCACCACTCTGTGTTTCCTTTCCTTCGTGGTTTTATTCATCACACACACACACACACACACACACACACACATATATATATATATATATATATCTATATATACATATATAGTTAGAATTAAAAATTTGTTTTAACCCAACACAGTATTTGAATACTAACTCTTAATTTATTAACACTAAATTATAACTATGAATTATTTCCCGAATAATAATTTAAATTCGGACTAATATTATTGATTCCCGCTGACAGAAATTTTATACCATCTGAGGGTTAAACTTGATTACAGTTAAACACCCTCTTTAGTTGGTAGTAATTGTCCTACTCTAAGAAAACAAAATAGACCATTACCTTAGTAGTTTTAATTGTAAACACTTTACCTTGATAACACTTGAATATATAGAAGATTGATTACCTGTTTTCTGAAAAGGAAATGTTATACCTAACTGCCTTATAACAGCCTAATTTGAAATAGACGATTGAACTTGAAAAAGGAATGCAATTTAATGCACTTTACTATGAAATACTGATCAAACCTTAAGAGAAATCAGCAACACAGCTGGCTAAACAGATTTTAAAACAATCCTAATCCTGTAGCCTTACTATTCTGAGCTTTGAAACAATTAAACCGTCCAACAACTTCACTCTCAAGTCTCTTTCTTTCACAAAAACCAGCAGATTTATTTCATGGGGCAGCCAGTACGGTTTATGGTTGTAGTGGTTTGAAAATACAAAAGATATATCCGTTCAAACCTCGAACCAACCGTTTGTTAAATAATTAATGAAAGGATTGAATATAATGAGAAATAAATAAGGAGGAAAATAAATCTAATAACCTCCCGACGGAGAAAATGCAATTTAAAATCTAAAGTTGCAGTCTAAATCTTAAAATTTGATATATGACACCCACCACCAAATAATTTTTTTTTGTATTGTTTCAATTTTTTGGAACCCATAACCATCTTAAATCTAATCTTAATCCTAATCATCTTCCTTATTTAGTAGGTCCTTGAGCCTTTGTTTGCAATGAATTGCAGTTTTCCTAGAGGGTCTTAGATTAGGTTTTTCTCTTGGAACATCTTTGGAATTAGGAAGGTCTTGACGAGCACCATTATGAGTAATCGAGATTTCTAATGGATACAGGTGACAAATAGGATAATTTAAAACTTGGTTATCTGATTTCTTGAGTTGAACACTTCTGACTTTGTTATCATCGCCTACAAACAAATGCAGGATGCGTCCCATCTGCCAAAAGGGTCTGGTTTTAGTAGTTGATTTAATCAAGACCACATTGCCGACTGTAATGCGATTAACCCAGTCTGATTCGTATAAATCTCGACTATGTTCTCGAAGACTCAACAGGTACTCCTCATACCACCATTGTCTAAATTCAGAATACTTTTTGTTCAATTATTCAAACGATTTGTTTAATTCGTTATGAGTAGGGGGATTTTGTGACCATAAAGGATCATCATCGATTTCAAACTTGAATACCAAAGATTCCTTTTTGTGTTTAAGGAATGAATTAGGCGTTAAGCTTGACAATTCATTCTCTGACGAGACGTATATGAGCGGACGAGAGTTCACAGCGTTTTGAATGCTAGTTAGCAAGGTTAGTAGATCGAAATGATCCAGAACAGAACGCACAATGGTCTTGAAAAAGCAACTTTTCACAACTCGAATGAGACACTCCCACGCAGATCCCATCCAGGCTGAATAAACTGGAAGCCTGATGTGTTTCATACCACTGGCTCGCATGTGCTCTTGAAATTCGTTAGAATTTAAAGAGTCCTCTAATGCCTTACCACCTTGAATGAAACTTTTAGCATTGTCGCTGTAAAGTCTGTCGCAAACTCCATATAGATTAGTGAATCTCTGGAATGAGAGCAAAAAAGATTTGGTACTCATATCAGGAAGCAGATCTAAATGTATGGCTCTTATGTGAAGAGAAGTATAGAGCAAAATAAATCGTTTGACAGTTTTTCCTGAGTCAGGGTCTTTGACCCAAACGTGACCTGTGAAGTCAACCCCAACATGTTTAAAGGGAGTTAACAAACGCATCTGATGCTTAGGGAAATTGGTGAATTTGGGATACTTGCAGTGGTGGCATTCAGCCGGTTCGCACCGGTTCGTAAGAACCGGTTCTTAAAATTTCATGAGTTCGCCGAACCGGTTCTTACAGTCTCTTTGCGATTTCAAAAATTGGTCGCCATTGGGAAAAGGTTAGTTAGATATTTTTCTTATTGTTTTCCTTTGCAAAAAAACTTAGGTGGGGATGTAAAGCGAGATAGAACCGGTTGCTAAAATTTTTGAATGCCACCACTGGATACTTGTAAGAAAATTTATTGTATTTTCTGCTAGTAAATGCAACTAGAAATGATACCCTTGATGGTTTGCTTGCACTCGTGATCCAAAACCCCTGCAAGCGCAGCATTGTTAATTGTTAAGGTGGATTGAATACCTAAATGCTTGCATCTATAGTGACAATCTTGAACTATTAATTCAGTGAAGTGATGATGTTTACCTAGTAATATGGGGTTTATGATGTCATAATCATACACGTTTGTTCTTGAAAGCCTGCCCTTGATTCGAATCCATCTGACTTCGTCTAGAAAGAGATCCAGACGGTTAACCAGATTGGAAACATGCTGATTGGGATTTTCTTGAACTGTTTCAAGAAAATGATTTTCATTGTCAAAAGATTCAAGTTGTATGATGTATAGCCAATACAACCTACTACCCCTATCCACGTCTACATTGGGTTTCTTTCTGCATTTGAAAACAAACTTGAATACATAAACCGTGATTCTATAGACTTTGTGAATGTTTGAAAACCGTTTGATGTCAAGAATGGGTTCAGTTTTACCAGCATTTAAAGTGACTGATGTAATTGTAGCTGATTGCGTCTTTAATTTGTTTGGGTTAGGCCAAAGGGGTGAATCTAGAACTAATCATTCAGGACCATGCATCCAGAGTTCTAGATTGTTCTCAAATTCTCTAAATGATATTTCCCGAGTAATGAGATCTGCGGGGTTTTCTTTAGTTGAGACATAATTAAATGATATTGAAATACTGAATTTAGTTTGAATTTCTTGATGCATGTGTCTAATATCCTGAATTCGATTTCGAAGAAACATGTTTTTTATTTTGACATTGAGGTCTGACGAAATGACCCAAGACAGCACAATTTGAGCATCAACAAAAATCTTGATATCTGAGAACTGAGCTTTAATGGATAAGAGAAATTAAGGAGGACATTTGAACGCTAGATAAACTGAAAGTAATTCCAAAGTAGGTAAAGTACGTGCTTGAATAGGAGCGACTTTAGCCTTGGAAAAAACTAAGTTTGATCCTGAAGGGCCAACTGCATAGACTGCAAATCCGTATCAACTGGCACTAGCGTCACAAAAAATGACTAATGAAACAGAGTCGCTAGAATCGAAAGCTGAACGTTTGAAAGAAAGATTTGATAGTTCTTGAAGATCTTTGTAAATCTTAGTCCAAACCTTCAATTCATCTTGACCGACTGTCTCATCCCAAGACAACTTAAGCTTCCACAATTTTCTCATGAGAAGCCTACCCCGAATGGTAACTGGGAGGTAAAGGGATGATGGATAAAATTTTTAGAAATTTGGGGAAGGATTTGGCGCTTGGTGCAAGCTTCAGGGTCTAGATCATATTCTGACAGCAAGCTTAAGTCTCGACTTACATCAAAGTGATAACCCAGCACCTTTTCCAAGCATTCATGTTGAACAACTTTTTGATCTTGAACCATTATGTTTATGAGACAGTCTAGATTAGTGTTCCATGATCTAAGGTTGAAACCTCCCTCAGACATTCTCTGATTTAAAGTGGAGTATAGTTCCAGACGTAATTCTGGATCTGAATTTGTGAAAATTAAATTATCCACATAAAAATGTTTCTTGAGAACATGAGAGCATAAACTATCTAGATACTGATTGGCGTGATATTTAATGACATAGTTGAGTATGAAAGGTGAACTGGCCAGATCAAATACTATGGTAGTATACCGATAAGTTAATAGTTGACCATCCTCTTCCCAGAAAAAACGAAAACAAATTTTTTTCAATTTCTAATTGTTTCGGCGAATTTAATTTATCACGGCGTACGCGAAGGTATGTTTCCATAATATGAATCACAACGGGCTTTGCGCCCTCTTCTTCATCAGCTCCCAGATTTAAACAGATTTTAGGATTCTTGCGAGTGAGATTTATTTTCATATCAACCCCCATTCACAAGCAGCTTCTCCTGGAATGTGAAGTCTGTATGCAAGCGTCCGAAATATTCATAGATCTTCTGTTTAGAACTTGTAAATTTGTCCTTTATACTGCTTTCATCTTTAGCCTGATAATAGCCTTCAGCAGTTAAAAAGGTATCCTTCGCTTCTTTTGAAACGTTGAGGACATTTTCCAGATAGGCCGTAGGTGATTGTAGCCCGTTCCTGCCGAGATGTTGACCTGATTTAAATAAACATCACACTGGTTGAATATGGAGTGTATAATTTTGTTTCAGGAAATACAATGTACTTGTCTCCGCAATCCGTGCCATCTGGATGTGCTATACGTAGTTTCGCGTACATGTGCACACAGCTTGGATAAAAAGAGTAAGGGCCTGAGCTGGGGATCACGAATTGTATAGGGGCACTCGGGGAACTAATTGTGTTTAATGGGTTAATCGTAATAAAGTCACTGTGCTCAAGAGAAACTTGAGTTGGGTGCATGTCAAAGAGGGACAGCTCCGATTTACAACAGTGTGGACGACACGGATGGATGAAACGGGCCATGACGAGTCAGAAATAGTGGCACCTCTCTCTCGACAAGTAGTAAACAGCTTATGATTCATGAGAGCAATGTCCTTAGCTTATATCAGTTAAAAAAATGATCAACCATAGGTTTCAGTTGCTTAGAACACTTCTTTTTTGATGTCCTTTTACGTTTAATGCCACGTGCTGGTAGCCCATTTTTCTTCCGGACACCCCTCTTCTTCCTTCTTCCCACCACCGCGCATTTTTCTCTTTGCATCTTTGATAACACTAGGCAACAAAGATTTTGTTACAGAAGACCAAATAGGTGCTCCTAGCTAATTTCGGTATGCTGATTTCAAATCTATAATTAGATTTTTTCTATCACGTCTAGATTTTGTGTAAAATGCAAATCACTTTTAGTAAAATTTTCTACCACGTCCAGATTTTGGTTTTAATCGGCTTAATGCCAGTAATATGAAACTTGCTTTTCAAGGTTAAAGCAATTTTTTTTGCCAACTATATACAAATTCGAACAATTTTGATAAATAAAATTTATCCCGAGTTGGCAACACTGAGTCAAGAGCATAGTAACGGGCAACGGCCCAACGGTCAGTCGCTACGTAACAGTCAAGCAGAACGGTTGTTGAAGCTCTCTGCTGATGAGCAAGTGACAGGTTGTGGTGACTCGTGTGTTTTTATAGCATTTGTTTTGTACTATGGTGTGTATTTCTTTTTATTTTGCACATCGCAATAATTACTTTCTACGTTTTTTCAGATATTGTATGGTAATTCAAAATGGCATCAAATAGACGTGCTTGTGTAAATCACCCAGACAACTTCTGCTTTGTCTGTGGACAATATACACCTAAGCCACAACGTAGAAACATAACAACAAAGATTAAACTTGCCTACAAGTGTTATTTTGACTGTAAGTTAGGAGACCAACAGAGGGACTGGGGACCACATATTTGCTGTGCACAGTGCAATGCAATGTTAATAGCTTGGATGAATGGTAAAAGAAAAGCTATGCCGTTCTCAGTCCCCATGGTTTGGCGTGAGCCGAAAAATCACTTCAATGATTGTTATTTTTGTTTGACAAAGATTGCTGGTTTCACAAAGAAAAACAAATCAAAGATCACGTACCCAAACTGCAAATCAGCAATGAAACCAGTACCACATGCTGAAACAAATCCACCACCAGTTCCACCAGCAACGATAACAGACGGCAGTTCATCTGAAGATTCTGCTAGTGATATAGAAACAGGGAAAGATGGCATATATGTTCCAGATGCAAATATTTCCCCACATTTGTTAAGTCAAGCGGAGTTAAATGACTTAGTGCGCGATTTGGAATTACCAAAAGAAAAGGCAGAGTTGCTTGGTTCAAGACTTCAAGAATTTAATCTTCTCCAACCAAACACCAAAGTTTCCCATTTCCGCCATCGCCATTTGCAGTTTTCATCATTTTACTTACAGGAAGAAAACGTTTGTTTCTGCCACGATATCAGTGGTCTGATGCAAGGGATTGGCTGTCGCTATGATCCAAAAGAATGGAGACTGTTCATTGACTCTAGTAAAGCTAGCCTTAAAGCTGTATTACTGCACAACGGCAATGAAAAACCTTCAATACCTGTAGCACATGCCACTGGCCTTAATGAGACTTATGAATCGATGAAACTGCTGCTAAGACTCATCAAATATAAGGACCACACATGGAATATTTGTGGCGACCTTAAAGTTGTATCATTACTTCTTGGGTTACAGTTGGGCTACACAAAGCATATGTGCTTTTTGTGTCTATGGAACAGCAGAGATGACAAGAACCACTACAAAAAACATGATTGGCCATCTAGAACTGAACATGTTGTTGGTAAATACAATGTGAAACACCCAGCACTTATTGACCCTCAGAAAGTACATCTTCCACCACTTCACATTAAACTTGGCCTTATGAAAAATTTCGTGAAGGGTATGGATCATCAAGGTAGTGGTTTCCAATATTTAAAGGATAAATTCAAAGGAATATTGACAGATGCTAAGCTAGAAGCTGGAGTTTTCACTGGACCACAAATCCGCAGTGTCATCCACGACTCATCGTTTCCATCTAACCTAAATGAGAATGAACTAGGAGCATGGACATCTTTCGTTGAAGTTGTCAAAAATTTTCTTGGAAACCACAAAGCTGAAAACCACCGTAAACTCGTAGAAAACATGCTTAAATCTTATGAAATAATGGGATGCAGAATGTCTTTGAAAATTCATTTTTTACATTCTCATCTTGACTTCTTCCCGGCCAACCTTGGGGCTGTAAGTGACGAGCATGGTGAGCGCTTCCACCAACAGATCTCAGTTATGGAAAACAGATACCAAGGTAATTTCAACCCAAATATGATGGGAGATTATTGTTGGTTCCTGCAGAAGGAGAGCTCGTCATCCTACAAGCGACAAAGGAAGAGGACACACCAAAGTTTCACTTAAGAACAGGAATTTGACTTTCAGTAGTAACAACAAAATACTAACGCGCTTTGGGTGGATGGTTGGGCGCAGGGGTGGTAACTCCGCCAGCGGAATTCCGCTGTCTGTCTTAAGCCAGAATAAAGGAGGAAAGACACCCCTGTTCACTAATTATTTAAGTATGCTTAACATAAAACGTGGCACGGAAAAGTAGCTTAGACGGCTTTCGTAATAGAAGCGGGTGAGAAAAAAAATGAAAAATAGGGGTTTTCGGTTACACAAAATCTGGACGTGATAGAGAAATTTTGATATCAGATCTGAAATCAGCATCAGCGCTTTAGTAGGAATCAGTAGTTCACGTGTCTGTAACAAAAGAAAAGTTGAAATTTGTTGCCTAGTGTAATTTCGTCCCGTTTACGCCTTAAATGCTTTTTTAGAGCTTCTTTAGGTCTAGCTTCCGCTATTGTCTTCTACCGTGTTAAGGCCTGATTGTAACGCCTTGCTCCCGAGGTATCTGGCACCCCTCTTCAACAAAGGAACAGCCGTACGCAGTATGGTTGAAAAAATGGATTCAAGCCCACTCCCACGCTGGTATCTCATCCCTCGATAGACTGTGAAAGGCCTTCGGGTCATTATAACTCAGTGCGGCGAAAGTGTATCTTCACTGTTAAGATCCCGTCACCGAATGGGAGGCTTTTCCACTCAAACGTTCTTATATATTTGTTATCCATATAGACAAATGAGCGGTTTGAGGGTCGTCGAAAAAGACAGATAAGAGATGGAGTTATATCCCGTTACATTTCGGCACAAAGCCTTGCTCACACAGAATGACAACATAAGTTAAACACACAATATTTAAGTGCAGACGATCATTTCTAAATCTACTGGACGAACATTCGTGGCTTCATCTGATTGGCTGGTTACTGTTGATGCTCCTTGGCCCCGCCCCTTTCTGCTAAATTCACCATAATTTTTCCCGTTAATTTGGCTAAACACATAAATCCTTCTCTATAATTTACGACGTTTCATGACGTATATAAGCAGCTTCAGTTGCTTTCCTCATCCCCTTATCTACTCCTTTATGAATGAACTTAGCTTCTTGCTAGTTTGGCAGGTGTCCGTACCTACCTGCGTGAAGACGAGTGAATTAGATGTTCGATGTAGACGCATGTCTGCTCTATGTTCATATAGTCTTTTTGGTAAGCCGCGCCCTGACTCCCCATAATAAACGGCAGAGCAGCCATTACTTGGAATCTCATAAACTACACTACTTTCATTGATACATTAATTTTGCTTCGTCCTCACCATATCGCCTATCTTTATCCCCGAAGAATTGGTTAAATAAACTTCCGCTCCTCTTAGGAATTTATCGATAATTTGGGCTCCTCTTGAATGCGGAACCGTTATATACACTTTATCTACATTATTTTCAGTCTCACCTCCACGCCGTTCTGATATATTAATTGCTTTTTTCTTTAGTTTAAATATTAATCCTTCGGGATAACCTAACTTTCCAAACGCTTCCGTGATGTATTCAAATTTATTCACCATATACTCCTCACTACATATTCTAATAGCTCTCAGGTACAATATGCGGATTCACTTGCGGAATCACGACTACTTTCTTCATTATATTAATCTAGTCAGTGAAGGTCCCAAAACTGAAAATAACATGGGGAGGAATGATCCCTCTCTTTGTACAATAATTCGGTTTTTTTCCCCACAGTTTGACTTTTCCGAGCGAGTGAACGTATTATGTTCTTGTAACGGCATAGGCGAGCCTTCTGAGAGGGTTTCATTAGTACCTTACATTTTATAACATTAAGACAGATTTCACAGATGCATTTTAAAAAGTCTGAATCAATATTTTCAGCAAACAACTGCTGCAATGCCCGGGGCAGTCGACGATAGTTTTTTACTAACTCATGGTATTTCTTTAGCCTCTTTGTCATTCTGGAATATACACCGTTTCAGGATTGTTTGGGAATATATTCGTTCTTAGAAGCACCCTAAACGTGTTTCGCGGGTGATGGTCACAAAGCAAATATCCGTAATGTTGACTTGTAGCTTCTTTATAAACTTCCAAAAACTCCTTACGCTGATTCGGGAACATTTGGTTGGCTAATACCCCAATTTGTGACATCTCTACGCTGTGCGAATAAGAGTAGAGATTGTGTATTTAACGACACATCGCGCATGTATCTATTTTTGAAAAATAGATTATGTTGATGAAGAATACGCTCATGTTAAGTTGGTGGAAGAACACTGTAAATATCTCGGCAAACGTTTTATAGATTTCTAACATGAGATCGTCATTTACAATGACTGTATGTTCATTTCCCTTTAGCGAATTAACGTCATATACCCCTTTGTGGAACAAAATATCATCTTGGTACTCGATGAATACTTACTGGTATGTCGAATAGCACCATATGACTTTATGCACAAATTTTGAGAACATCTCCCCCTTATCTTTAATGATTTTAAGCATAAAAACATTTTACCACAACCTGTAGGGCCAGATATAATACATGTAGACGGGCTCGTGAACCTGAATTTTTCTTCGGAATCCATCTCTAACATGTCACACTCCTAAGTGGAACATTTACAAAATATAATAAATTTTTATGTGACGTTCGTTATATTCTAGAGACTTGTTTTTCCTCATCTTCCACAGAACCGTGAATGACGAAGAGGTACAGCAACATGTACCAATCATCGATATTACAGACGATTCCGATGACAGTGTAGTTGTGTCTACAGGCTCCAGCCCCGCTGGCGAGCCCACACCAGCGACACCTGTAGCACCCCCATGCGACAATTCAAAGCAGAGGCATGATGATGATGAAGTGCCTTCAACGTCAAGTATAAAGCGTGCCAGGAGTGCACCGGTTGTTAGACCCCCACTAATAGAGCCCCAACCCTCTACGTCTTACGACACAACCCCTACACTAGCTCCTTCCTCAAATAAAGATGTACCCCCTTTATTCCTGTTCAATTCTGGTCGCATCTTCCACAACAGCAGCAGCTTCTCGTTCTGTAGAGGATGGTATAACATTCGAGCTGGTACGCACCGCTACCCCCACCCTGGCCCTGACTAAAAATCGGCACATAGTCAGGATTGTCCATCGAGCCATGTTTCGCAATGGCGTTGAGCACAGACTGCGAGGCGTATTTGAACGTATTGTGGAGTTTGCCCTTCAGAACCGCGACGAACGTGAAGTCAGGACGAGGCTGATTTTTGGGTAGTAATACCATCCAGACGCTTTGCCGCTGTAGATATATAATATATATTGGGGCGTATAATGCAGGCCTCTCAAAGTAGTACAGCCTTCAATATGGACAACTTCACGTTAGATATTGACCGAGTATCCGTGTTGCGGGCATAGTGCCACACCTTATACTCTTAACTTCAATTCTCAGGCTATTTGCAGACGGCATATAGACACCAAGCATGGTTGCAGCCTTATACCAATAGTCTTGGCCCACATGTTTACTGTGCTAAATTCAGTCGCATGTAATATTTGGTTGCCTACGGTTGTGCAGCGTGCTTCAGGTTGCAAGCTTGAGTTTGACTGTTATATGGGTCCTGAAGAGCTGAGAAGGGTAGAGCAGGAAATGAAAGTTCGTATAGTTGTATTTGGAATGGATGATCGTCGTAGGACTGTATATGTTTTTAAAAGCTGTGTGATAGATCGTACAAGACCTCTACTTATTTTAGGGTTATCAGGGTCAACATATCTCCCCATTCGTAATATAAGGGCTCTTTACGCTAGTTATGATAAAAGTCGAAAATATGGAAGGCATCATGATTTGTGTAAGGGGTGTCTCGAGTTATCGTGAAACATTGCAAGGAATGCCACATGGAATGTGAGCAGTGTAAAGCCCCCAAAGGTGAAAGTCGTGTAGTTGAAGCTGAGAAGAGGGAATGTAATGTGTGTAGACGTACATTTTTCAATAATAATTGCTTTGAGCTCCATAAGTCATTTGGCACTTGCAGGAAAATGAAAATCTGTGACTCTGGTATGTTTCATATGATGGATACTTGGAGGAAATTCACGCATAAATGTGATGAAATTCACTGTTCTACATGTCATGAAAAATATAAGGCAGATGGAGTGAAGCATGTATGTTATATGAAAGATGCCATGCCTAAAAATAGACCTTTTATAACTCTGTACTACGATATAGAAACATATACGGTTCCTGAAACCAAAGAGATCTCCCACATCTACTTGTAAGCCAGACTATCTGCGATGAGTGCATGGAATTCGAGTGTGATAAGTGTCACAAATGTGGTAAACGGACAAAAGTTTTTAAAACGAGCGGACACGACAACCCCATGAAACTCTGTGTCCTATATTGTTAACTTAGCGGGCAAGTTAAAAAAAATGACTGTGTATATTCTTGCCCATAACGGGGCAAAATTTGATACACAATTCCTTTATAAGGAGCTGCTTGAACACGAGTCATCGTAGATATTTACAGGTGATCCAGTGAAAAGAGGAAACAAACTTATACAGATGCAAATAAGAGGTAATGTTCAGTTAAAGACATTTTATTATTCACACCTTGTAAATTAGCCAAGCTACTCAAGGTGATGGGTGAAGCCGAAGGAGCTTGAAAAGGGTATTTCCTTACATTTTCCCCACTAGCGTCACTTTAAATTACGTAGGCATGCCTCCTCCCAAACATTACTTTCACTATGCCAACATGAGTGATAGTGAGCGTGAAGATTTTGACCGCTACTACAACAGTTTTACTGAAGGTATTCCTTACAAAATAGCGGATGAATGTGAGCGTTATTGCGTGAATGATGTGAGCGTTATTGCGTGAATGATGTGCGCGTGCTTAGAGTATGTTTCCAGGCCTTTAGAAGGATGTACATAGACCGGTTCAAATGCGATACGCTGCAAGTCGCACCCACAATCGCATCATTGTGCTTTACGGTGTTCAAGAACAATTTCATGACTGAGATACCTTAACCGTCATTCACAGAAACAACCATCGCTTTTATGGGCATAAGACTATTTACTTGTTCATACACTTACAGCAACAGACCAGTGGAACATAATACATGCCAGCAACACGGGAGAAGTCCCCATCAAGGTCAATGGTCGTGTTTTCTGGGTGGATGGTCTAAGCGAAGACCGTGCCACTGGTGAGAAGACTGTGTGCTCCTTTAACGGTTGCTGGTGGCATGGATGCCCACGTCCTGAGTGTGGAATCGTAGGAGATACCTACGGTAGATCTCCGTCCGACAGTCTTGCATGGACCCGCACCCGCGATCAGCTTAGAGGCTCCCAGTTCACTCAAAAGATCTTGTAGGAGCATGAGTATGATGCACGGTGGAAACAGATGGACAGTACCGTGAAGAAATAAACACGATCAAGCGTTCAATGGTGTTGGATCCTCTCAAATGCGGTGATAGCTTGTTTGGCGGCTATACAAACCCATTCACACTATACTTTCCGCCTGCAGAGGGTGAGAAACTCCATTACTACGAATTCTGTTCTTTATACCCCTACGTGATGAAGAACAATCCGTACCCCGTAGGAGCACCTGAAAAACTGGTGAGGCCCACGCTGCCCACCATCGAACTATTTCGGTCTTTCTTTCGTAGACATGCTTCCCCCTCGCGACTTTTGAATGCCGGTCTTACCCGTCGTTATAGACCACACGCTCTTGTTTCCTCTGTGCGTGAAGTGTGCATAGGAGAACAATGGGACGTGTAATCACAGCGGAAGATCAGAGGTGTATATACAAGCCCTGAGCTGTCCCTAGCCGTTCGCCATGACTACAGAATATTGAATATATATGAGGTATGGAGGTTCCAGAAGCTACCCAACCTTTTCACGCCATATATAAACACTTTTTTGAAGGATAAGGTAGAAGCATCAGGGTATCCGCGGGAAGTTGATATCGAAGATGAAAAATCGGTGGATATTCAGCGTTACCGTGACCGTGAAGGGGTACAAGTTGACCGTTCCCAAATTGTAAAGTACCCGGCAAGCGCTTTAGTGCAAAGTTGTGCCGAAATAGTCTTTGGGGAAAATTTGCACAGAATAAAGGCAAGGGAAACGTTCATCTAGCACAAAGTTATAACAAGGTGTGGGATTATGCCAACGCTCCTGATAAAGAGGTCATGGAAATCGTGAATATAGGCAATACGTACACAATAAAGTACAACATCACCGAATTGTCTACAGACACAACCCGTGTTAAAAACATACCTGTAGCGAGCTTCACACCCGCATACGCACGCATCAAACTTTGGGGACTACTGCACTCTCTTGGGAGGACGGTTCTGTCCGCCGACACAGATGTTGTGATATTCACAGCGAGGGAGGGTGAATACATGACTCCTATTGGAGAATTCCTCGGAGAGTTGACTAATGAGATTAAGGATGAGTATGGAGACATCGCATACACCGACTTTTTTTTCTCAACAGGTCCAAAAACTTATGGGGTACGGATGAGGGTGGGGGAGGAGATTAAATATATCGTGAAGGCGCAGGGCATCACGCTAAACCAGCCAAACCGACGGATCGTTAACTTTGATTCGTTGAAGGATCTAGTGTGCTTGGAAGATGTGGGCGACCAACCGCCCCAACTGACTGTAGGGACCCACAATTTTCGGGCCCAGAAGCTGGGTTGTGTGAAGGAAATTAGGGGTTCGAAAGTGTGTCGTAACACCTATAGGAAACGTTACCAGGTACCTGGTACCTATGATACCCCTACCCTTTGGATACCATAATCCTTGATTGTTTTGTTATATACATATATGTGTATATTTACTTGTTAACGATATGTTTATTTTATTTCTTACGCGTATTTGAATAAATACACCTTGAATAATTTACTTGTTGATATGTTTATTAAATAAATCCTTTGAGTGTGTGTGTGTGTGTGTGTGTGTGTGTGTGTGTGTGTGTGTGTGTGTGTGTGTGTGTGTGTACAGAAAAAAATTCCTAAGCTCCGCCCCTGTATGATCAATCAAAGGTCACGTGACTCCTGCTACAACCTGGATATATTTCTACCGCTGCGTGCTCAGTTGACCGCAGCAAGCCCTCTACCTCAGACGTGTATTTTGAAGAATTTTCACGTAGACGAAAAATAGTGATGGCTACCTTTGATATTGCCTGCTCTACATTTTGAAGTGCTATTCGATAAAGTCTACAAATATAGTGAATATTGAAAGACTCCCTAGCCATCTCTCCTTTGAGACTTTTACCACTACATTGAACCGTGCGAAGCGTGAGGAGCAAGAGGTTCAAATACTCTATGGATATTCTAGCGAGAGCATTGCCAGATTTCGTGGTACAAACGATGTAATGGACTACGTTGTAGGACTAAACTGGGTAAAAGCGTACATATACCGTGAAGTGAAAGAAACAACACGTGCAGAAGTGACGCAACAGGTATGGTTAGTGAGTCTTGTTGATGAGTGGTGTGACAAGCGGTATTTTGTCATGCTGCATTATACCGAGTACGCGTATCGTACGACTGAGAATGTAAATCTTGTCATCATGTAAAATCTGAAATATTTTTACCACAACATTCATATATATCATGACGAGGTTCACAGTGAGGTTGTGGCTAAAGGCCTGTGTGTGTTTTTAATAGAATTTAGAGAAGACTATCAATTGCTAAGCAAAAAGGATAAATACGGACACATGTTTCTCTCAAATAGTGCGCCAGAGTGTCAATAAAATGTGTGTAGTTAGAGAAAATATCCCTGAGCGAAGATGTTTGGTGCCCGTTCTGGGAAGTGGGAGTGATAAAACATTAAAGCCGGTATTACTTCATGTATCGCAGATGGAAAAATTCTCTAAACGATTGCCCGGTATAATAGGACACAAATATTCACATGACTCATGCTGGAACAAACCCGTACACGAAACATTAACGCTTGGTATGATTCCCCCGTGACTCTTTTCCTCACACCTCTCTCCGTGCCAAACCGCGCACCAGTTGCTCATAGTCATCTCAGAGCTTTAACCGACTGGACGTGCACTCCTCACAATAGAAAACAATGGAGCTTCCGTTGAGCAGCATTCTCAATGCCGTATACGACGTGTCCGTGACGAAGTCATTTCGTGTGCTCAGACGTAAAACCGGTGCCATTAACTATGTACTGTACTTCAAGCGACTTGTAGACAAACAAACTCTGGTAAACGGAATGTTACTTATTTAAGTGTTGAGGAGATGAATAGAGTCTTCGTGATAGTTGAGAAGTGGGGCGAGGATCGTTATAAAATAGCTGCAAGTGTGGGCACAAGAAGAGAACAAATTAGTAATGCCCCCTCATATGCCAGTATTTGTACGTTATATATAAATCGCGACCAGCCGTGCATTGATATACGACTGATGTGGAAGAATGCGTTTCATAATAACGTTCTTGTCCACACGCGAAACTGTTTCATCCTTGAGAGAATGTTTGAAATCGTCGGTTTCCGTAAGCTAAAGCGTATATTAAACGCACGTGTTGCCGATATGCTTTATTTTGATACGGTTCTTGAATACGCATACACCGCTCTGCTCGACGAGTTTACCGAGTGTTGGACTGAACAAGGCGAGAATGGTCTGGAACTGAATGCTTATTTAAAAGGTATAGACTCGTCGAAATATCATGAACTTTGGTACAAAGGACTTGAGCGGAACAGGGCTGCGCTCTACTACACCGTTCACCCTGAAGAACTATTTCTTTATATAACGAGCAGCTGTCGTCACGACTTAGAAGATTATTTCAACTGCCGATAGGCGTTGTGAAGTGTTCACAGTTGAAAAGCTCGGATTGGAAAGAATAAACCTTCGATTGGAAAGGAGCGTTTATAAACTTGAATTTAGTAATGATGTTGTGGCGAGCGATGCCCTCTTTGTGCGTGCTTTTGATTGTACAGTATTCTGCCCGTGTTTAAAGAAAGGGATAACTTGCCAACCGAATGTAAAGTGGGCACAAAAATAGTCTTGAACGAATTCTTAATTGTTCCCCCCCTCTATTTCCTTAAGTCGTTGTTAATTGGCTTTAGTTTTGTGCGAATTATCCAAGGTTTTGTATTCTTCACCTTGAGTTTAATTTCTGTTTAGAGAAGTTTGGATGCTCTGTAGAGAAGTTCGTATAAAAGATGGTGGTACATATTGGGCATCAATACATATGTCACTTCGGTACGCTAAATGTTTTAATATATTTATCTAGTTTCTATATGTTTGTTAAATAAATATACACACATTTTTCGTAGGTGAGAGGACATTTTGTGAGAAAAGCATTTTTGAGAAGTCGAGAAATTTTTCGACGAAAATGTTAGAACCTCCAGAAGCTCAACAAATCATGAAATACTCTTAACTTAGCCTAAACTTGACCTGATCAAATCTTAGAATGTTTTATCCAATTTACTGAACTTAACCGTACCAAGCCTTTTTTGTAACAACTTTCAGGATGTTTGGTCGATAGTGAAGGGTTCTCTCCAGTCATTAATTTTGACTATCAATTGTTTACATCTGTGAAATGATAATGACGACTTTACTCGGGTTATACGATTAAAAAATTGGTAGCGATAGCCAGCTAATTCTAAGCCGAGCTCGGTTAGGCCTATCAGCACAGGTGGCTGAGTTGTATCGTTTCAGCGTTACGACAGCACCTACGGCAAGCCCACCTCATACGAGAGCAGGTCTTGCGTTTACAGGATGTTAACGACGGCCCTTTTTCGTTCTTGGGCCTACCTTTCTCTAAACACCGATTTGATTTACAGTATATTACTATTACTAAGATAATAAAAATTTACCACACCCACTGAGAACGATACAGCTACACTTCAGGTTGGCTCAGGGGTCGGCAACCTTTTTCTATTGGGTGCCACTTATCAATATTCAAAATTTGAGACCCTCCCGCGTGCCACCATTGTTTTTTTCAAATGTAAGTTCCAATATTATAATTTTATAATGTGTGTAGTATAATTACTTTATAGTTTATAAGAGCCCAGTAAGGCCTAAAGCTTAAGGGTCAAATAAAATAAAATAAATAGTCCCACTTCACAATTATTTGTCATTGTAAATTGTAAGACCAGTGTATTGATTTCATTATTCATAAAGGTTATTCGATTCAATAATAATACGTAAATGTGGTATATTAACACTGTAATAAAGTAATAATCGTAAACTATAAACCAATAGATTTTAACTTTTAATCATTATCAAAAACATGTTACACATCAATAGTTATAAAAATTACATCAAAAGTCGTAAGAAACTGTCTTTACAAAGGCCATGGTTACAGTGTGAGTAGTAAGTTGTTAAATTCGTTTCTTCCATTGCCTTAAGGACAAGTGATTTTTATATCAGTTAGCCTGAATGTGATGCGGTATAAATACCATGCAGATTATTTTTGTTCTTTTTTGTAATAAATATACTCCTTCTAAAAAAATTTTTTTTAATTGAAGGCCCTTTACATTGAGTATAGGCAACCGTATACCTTGATAATGTTAAATCGTGTTTATTGTATAGTACAAAGCAACAATGTTGTAACTGTAGACTCGATCACGTGCGAGTTTAGTATTTTAGTTAAGCGCAGTAGAACATAAAGTGTATGTATTTTGATGTATATTGTTTTGAAGTTTATATATAAGTATGTATTTGCTCGTACATATATTAAATGGGTACATAGTTTTATCCTGTACTATTATTATTACTTTTGATGCTTATATATAAGTATGTATTTGGTCATACATATATTAAATATGTGTATATAGATTTCTCCTGTACTAATATTATTATTTTAGAATATATATATATACACACATGTATCTATATATATATATATATATATATATATATATATATATATATATATGATGAATAAAACCACGAAGGAAAGGAAACGCAGAATGGTGCTCAAGCGCTTTCTTCTAATGACATCCTCAAGAACACTGAAGTAAATAAAGAGTTCAAGACTATATAGAGGTTACAAAAAAAATATTATATATAATAAATATAGAAATAAAAATTGTGGGAGGAGCATACAAATTTGTAAGGAAAACTACCAATTTCAGCACTTTGCCCGAATTCAACGGTAGATGAAATTTTATAGGTAATGTCTGAATGATATATAGGTCACAAAAAATATTTAAAAAAATATACATAAAAATAAATTGAAAAATAAAAATTGTAAGAGGAGCATACATATTTTAAGAGAAAACTACCCACGTTTTAGCACTCTGCCCGTCTTGTCTAAATCCTTTCTGAACGAATTCAACACAAGGTCAAATGAATTGTTTACAACCAATTTTATAGATAAGCACTGAATGATATATAGGTCACAAAAAAATATATAAAACTAAATTGAAACAGAAATTGTAAGAGAAGCATACAAATTTATAAAGAAACACTACCAAAGTTTTAGCACTCTACCCTTCCTGTCGAAATCCGTTCTGAACGAATTCAAAACAACGGGATTGAGTTGAAAAAGACCTTTGCTCGTGTTAAAGTTATTTGCAAGTTGGATAATAGCAGACTCAAGAATATTTCTAGTAACAATGTTGCTAGAGTGAAACAAAACTGAAGCATTATTCCAGTCAATACAATGGGATAACTCTGACAAATGGACAAAAAGGGCACTGGACGATTGTCCCATTCTAACGGAATATTGATGCTGTTTTACACGCGTGTGCAAATCCTTTCCCGTCTGACCAATGTAAAAAGAATCACATTGTTTACACCCAATTTTATAGATGAAACCTGAATTATTGGTAGGGCTATTTTTTACTGATGTTTTTCACAATATTGTTATATGGAAATACTACATTAATATCCAAAAGTTTAAGTACATTAGCAATGCCTAAAAAGCCCGGGAAAAATGGAAGTACTAAAATATTCCTTGACAAAGTGCGAATGTTATTATTCACACGATAGAAGGTTCGTTTTGCCTTGTTAAGACAAGATTCCATAAACGCAGGTGGGTAGCACAGATCACTTCCAATACCGTTGATTTTTTCCAATTCGGCATCGATGTATTCCGGACTGGCGATCCTAAGAGGCGGAGAAACATTGAAGAAAATATGGCCTTCTTAATGGGGGTGTCATGTCCAGAGTAAAAGTGTACGTAGGACAAATTGTTTTTTTTTTCTGATAGATACTAAACTTAAAACCTGGGCTTTCCCTATGTACACGCACATCCAAAAACGGGATTGAGTTGTCTTGTTCCACTTCTAAA
The DNA here is from genome assembly GCA_023014485.1 of Bathynomus jamesi. Classification (NCBI taxonomy): domain Eukaryota; kingdom Metazoa; phylum Arthropoda; class Malacostraca; order Isopoda; family Cirolanidae; genus Bathynomus; species Bathynomus jamesi. The sequence continues at coordinate 128,456 of JAJOZX010010469.1, forward strand.
GTAAATGTTGATAGGTTAAATGTTGATAGAATTTGAATTATTTGATATTTTAGTCTGAAAACTTGTTTGCATATAGATAAATAAATATATTTTATTGTGTAGAAGTTGTATTAAAATTAAACGACAAATGTTGATTTTATAGCCTTTTTAATATGTACCCTTTTTTATGGCACACCCGTTATAAACGACATGAAGGAATAATTGGGGTGATGAGGATATATAAACGATGCATGTATGCTCCAATAAATAAAATATTATATATATATATATATATAATATTATATATATATATATATATACTATGCCAAATGGCTGGTTATGCTAACTGGCTGTTTAAGCCAAATGGCTGATTTACACCTAAGCCAGCTGATGCTTGGATGAACTCTCATTATGCGTCTGGAGGTCCAGACGAAAGGATGCTCTCTCTCTCCTCTCTCTCTTACCTTCCAAAGCTTGGGAAACCCTTTTGTGGGAGATCGACCTCCTCTCCTGTTTGGGTGGGATTCCGCCAGCTTGTGGCAGCTGGGGGAATTCCCCCTTGCTTCCTTTTTTTTTCCTTTTTTTTGCACCTACGGGGGGACGGGGTTGGCACCTTTGGGGGAATGGGATTTTGCACCTTGGGGGGAGAAGGGGGTTTGGCACCTTGTAACATTTGATCAACATTGAATGCAATTGCTCTCTAACATTTTGCGGTCATACTACTGAGGGGATTTAATATCGCAAAAGAACCCCTCATTCCATGCACACAGTGGCGCTCATAAGTATTCATACAAAGACATATTTCAGTTATATTCGTCTTTTTCTTTTATACAATGCAAAGGATAGTTATTAAAAGTTCACTGTTCGTTTGGAAAAAATTAACAAATAAAAAAATTAGTTTAACTCCGGCATCAAAAGAATTTAAGGAAAATAAAAAAAGTTGAAATTCAAAAGTTTTCGTGCATTTACTTACAAAATTATTTAATAGTTTGTGTCCACCTTAAGTTTGAAAATTTGAAAATTTTTGTCAGTAGTTGGCTGTTTACTGGTTGGAGACTGCTGGCAGTTTTCAATTTTAGAATTTTCTATTTGAATCTTCAAGAAATACTGCATTCGATGAAAAAACATCCTTCCTACGGTTAAACATGGTGGTAGTAGTTCGTTTCTTTTGGAATGCTTTAGTACTTCTTGGTCCAGGAAAGCTTGTTGTCATCACTGGAATCATGAATTCGAAGAAATATCAAGAAATTTTAGAAGAAGAGATAATGATCCAAAACATAAAATTAATAACACCATGACATGGCTTCAACAAAAGAATTTCAAGCTTCTCCAGTGGTCCAGTCAAAGCCCAGATCTCAATTTAATCGAGAATTTATGGTTTGATTTGAAAAAAGCTGTCAGTAAGAGAAACTTTTCGAATCTGAATGAATTGCAATAATTTTATTTAGAAGAATAGGCTAAAAATTCTCTTGAGAGCTGTCGAAAACTTGTAGAGAATACCCAAGACGAATCATTGAAGTCATTCAAACAAAAGGTGGACACACAAAGTATTAAATAATTTTGTAAGTAAATATACGAAAACTTTTGGATTTTAACTTTTTATATTTTCTTAAAATTCTTTGATGTTTTACATTATATATTGGAGTTGAACTACGTTTTTTATTTGTTAAAAATTTCCAAACAAAAGGTAAACTTTTCATAACTATCCTATGCATGGTACAAAGGATAAAGACGAATATAACTGAAATATTTCTCTATACGAATACTTATGAGCGCCACTGTATATGATTGTTAAATTTCCAAATGCTTAAAATGTTTAAATTTCCAAACTACTCAAATTTAGAGTAATTCCCCATGATGACCATCACTCGTCGCTTCAGTGTGTATTCGAAGTTCAAACTTTATTAGAACATTAGCAAAGTGCTCTTGTGGAATGGGTCAAATAACCTTTGATTCTTTGATGGGGATCTGCCAGATACCTGGGTTTGTCATGATACACAAGTGTTTCAAAGTCCAAAGGGATTAAGTCGAGTGTTTATATTTTGTATTGTTAATTATTATCTACTTTGGTTAAAAATTTGATTATTTAACATTTACTTGTAGTTAGTTTATTTTTGTTGTGTAATGGAATTAAAAGAGGCTAGCCTACGTTGATAGTTTGTAATGATCTACATTGCATTACAAACTGGCATCGTGTTAGCTTAATTGCGTTACAATATTAGGTTTTTGTATTTGGTGGTGGTTTTCTTGAGTGGCATTCGTTATTACTTGTAGCTGTTGCCTTATTTATTGGAAACTATTTTCTTATTTTGCTAACTCCTTAAGGCAGAAGCCAGTCTGAGTAAAATTTCTGTACAAGCGTATAATTATATTATTATTATTAAATATATTCGGTAATTCCCTATTTGTTATGAAGGATAAATATTCCCAATTTATAAATTTATCATCGCGTTTAATTTATGACACGGATTACCTTAGGGTAATCCACAATTAAAAAGAAAACCCTACTTGAGTCGCCCAAGACTGGAGCCTGTATTGGATCAATCGAATCACGATCAGAAGCGGGCGCTGATTACCAATATCAGTTGGGGTACGCTTCTCAAAGGTTTGGTAATCGAGAATACCCATACAGCTGGGAATTGATGAGATGAAAAGCTTTGATTCACCCGGTCAAGTATTGCTGTGTGGCTTGAGCCACCCCACACATGAAAAACGGTCTCCATACAAGGGCAGACGAGACCCCTGTACAGAGACAACAACTGAGTGGGAGCGGAGGCGATACAACACACCTAACCTATTAGAAGCTGTTTTGAAAAAGAGAGTATATATGATTTTTCAGGGAAACATTATGAGAAAAGGAAACGCCAATAATGTTAAGAAAAGAAGGATTGAGTTGTGTTGTTGAAGGTAAGGGGATAGTCATGTGAAAAATTGTGACGAATAGACAGATGGAGGAACTGTTTTTTTGAGGCATTGAAAGCCACAAGATTTTTCTGCCCCAATCAGAGATAGCAGAAAGATCAGAGGTCAGGTGCTCCATAGCCGTACTACGCGAATCATGGAGTGACTGCTGTGAGGGACGCTTTGGGAAGCGGATGGAGAAGTGAAGAGTGGAATCATCGGCATAGGAGTGAATAGGACAGGAAGTGCGAATTAAAAGAACATTAATAAATAAAAGGAAAAGAGTGGGTGACATGAGAGAACCCTGAGGAACACCACTGTTGATAACTTTCGGAGAAGAACAGTGGCCAGCTACAACCACAGCTATAGATTGGCCAGAAAGGAAATTAGAGATAAAAGTACAGAGAGAAAGATAGAAACCCAAGTAGGGCAGTTTCTTAACCCTTCGTGGGCTAGGTGGGACCGACTAACAAAGAAGACTATGTGGGGTCAACCAGACTCCAAACTTCAATGGTGAATTTCTGCCATATGCTTAAGTTTATATATACTAAAGTTTGTACATATGTTGCCCAGGAAACGGCACGTGGAGCCAATTCACCATGTGTCCCTTTTTATTTTATTTTTTAAATTTATTTAAGAATTTTTTAACTTAAATAATTCAGCACTCAGAAACACTTTTTATATTCACAATATAGATTATAGAATAGAAAGAAATAGAAACAGAACATATGAAACAATGTTTACTGTACACAGTCATCACATACATAGTTGGAGTGACTTTCGCAAAGAGGCAAATCACATTTTGTGCATGCTTTCTCGTCTTCTTATCCATCTTCCTCGGGCACTTTCCACATCTCTTCCTACCTCCTGGATTAGGCCTTGGCTGGGGTGCTGCTTCTACCTCATCCATAAATGCCTCCATACATGCTCTAACATGATTTGGCAAATATCTACCAGCTGACTCAAAACGTTTCTGGATTGCTGGTTTGCAGAGCTGTTCTGCTAAGTCTGCCAGAAATTTCCTTCGCCTTTGATTCCCTCGATAGACATCGGGGGTTTTCTCCATGAAACAGCAACTAGCATTGTAAGCTGCAACATCTACCATCCAGTAGAAGATAACTAATGGCCATCTGTTTGTTATGCGCTTACATGAGTAAGTTTTGATAAGTTGGTCTAATCGATCAACAGCTCCTTTTTGTGGCATTGCAATCTAGAATTACATCAGGTTTGAAAGGTTCTTCCTGCTGCTTTTTTTGGTCGAAATGCATGGTGCTTAATAACAGAACTGCCTTTCTTACCTTTGGGACATAGCTGCATATCATAAGATGCTGGTCCCTACTAAAGCCAAACTTTGATGAATAGAGCTGGCGATCATTTGAGGCTTGAAATGATTTAGGTGTTTGGCGCTTATTTTTCCTCATAGTTCCTAAGAGTGTTAAATTTTTATCAAGTAGTTCTATGGCAAGGTCAACATCAGTAAACAGGTTGTCAGTGGTAACATTTCTTCCTGACTTCACAATAGTTGAAGTAAGATCTCGAACAACTCTTTGGGCTTGGTGGCGTTCTGGACCTTCAGGACCTTTTCCACTGTATATCTGGCCATTTAGAAGATACCCATTCTTAACGTCAGCCATACTCCAAACCTTTATGCCATACTTATCTGGTTTAGATGGCATGTATACTTTGAATGAGCATTTCCCTCGAAATGCGAGTAGAGATTCATCCACAGTTTTATAGTTTATTTGACTTGCTTCAATAAACTTCTGCCAAACTTCGAATATAGGCGCCAACTTGCCTTGTTCACCATTCCTTCGTTCTGCACGAGTAGTCATGTTATCAAATCTTATTGACCTTTATATTTCTTTGAAACGGTCACGGCTCATAGAAGCACGATAAATTGGTGGACCGGTCTTAGTACCAAATAATTCACCAACTGGGCGGAAGCTATCTTTGTCCAGCCCAGATCTGAGATGAAGTCCTAGCCATGCCATCAGCTCAATAGAATCCAGCTGTTTCCATTTTTCACCATAGAGAGCACCACCTTTTTGATTTGTTGCATCGAGAACCAATTCAACAATTTCATCTGTGATAAAGAAGCTGAAAGTAGCAGATGCAGCATGCGTAGGTACACTTTCATGAACACCACCTTCTTCACGAACAATGTTTTGCCTCACATTTCGTCTAAGCCGGGGAGGCTCACTGCACCACACAAAGTTATCTTTCCCTAACACAACATTGTCATCATCATCATCATGATCGCTTGCATTGTCACTATCAAAACCACTAAAGTCACTGTCAGAAGATTGTTCAACATATTCATATTCACTAGCATGAGATAAGTCTACTTCTGATTCACTATCATCTGACAAATTTGGTTGGTCTACATCAACATCTCCCTCTCCCACCCTGCTAGGAGCATAAAACGTCGATATTGGAATTGACGTTGCCATTAGAATGAAAATCTAAGAAAACTTATGAAAAAATTGAAAAAAAATTAATATAAATTAGTCACATTGCAGGCGAGGTGGGGTAAGGCAGACCCCATTCAAGTTTGCTACCCTGTCACTTCCAAATGGTGTGACATTTTTCTCTTATATTTTGTGAGTATATACTATATACCATACCTACATACAATGAAAGTCATAGATGACCAGGCTCTAAAAATAATATTTGAATGAATGGCAGATTTTTGAAATATGCTTGGGGTCCAGTGGACCCCATCAGCCCACGAAGGGTTAATTAAAGATTTGTGCTACACTCTATCAAAAGCTTTCGATATGTCTAACGCAATAGCAAAAGTTTCACTGAAATCCCGAAAGGAGAATGATCAAGAGCCAGAGAGATATCTAAGAAAATTGCTAGACGAGCGTCCATTGCGGAACCCATACTGACGATCTGAAATAAAAATGTGAGAAGAGAGGTGTTTAAGAATCTTCTTATTAATGATAGATTCAAAAACTTTAGGAAAGCAAGAAATCAAAGTAATTGGACGATAGTTTTGGGGGTTGAGAGCGGTCACCCTTCTTTGGGACAGGTTGAATGAAAGCGAATTTCCAGCAACAAGGAAAAGTAGATGAGAAACAAAGACGAAAGAGTTTGCCTAGACAGTGTTTTAGCACAGAAGCACAGTTCTTAAGAACAACAGGAGGAAAAACATCAGAACCGTGCGCCTTCCAAGAATTGGGCGCAGATAGGGAAAAAAGAACATCTTTGGAAGAGATTCTAATTTCAGACATAATAAAGTCAGAGGGAGGAAGAACATCACCGGAATCGTCCAGGATTGAGTGGAAGCGAAGGAAATTAGAGATGAAGGAACAGATAGAAGAATAGAAACTGAAGGAGGGAAGTTTGGAAACCAAAGATTTGTACCAGACTCTATCAAAAGCTTTTGATATATCTAGCGCAATAGCAAAAGATTCACCGAAATCCTGAAAGGAAGATGACCAAGAGTCAGAGAGATATGCAAGAAGATTGCCAGTAGAGTGTCCCTTGCGTTATCCATACTACGATCTGAAAGAAGCTTGTGAGTAAAAAGGTTTTTAAGAATCTTCCTATTAAGGATAAATTCAAAAACTTTGGAAAGGCAAGAAATCAAAGCAATTGGACGATAGTTGGAGGGTTGAGAGCGGTCACACTCCTTTGGGAGAGGCTGAATGAAAGCGAACTTCCAGCAGGAAGGAAAAGTACCAGATGAGAGATAAAGACGGAAGAGTTTGCCTAGGCAGAGTGTCAGCACAAAAACATAGTTCTTAAGAACAACAGGAGGAACACCATCAGGACCATACGCCTACCTAGACTTCAGCCCAGATAGAGCAGAAAAAACACCTTTAGAAGAGATTCTAATTTCAGACATAATAAAGTCAGAGGGGGAGGAGATGGAGGAACAGCACCGGAATCGTCCAGGGTTGGAAGCGAAAGTTTGAGCGAAGAGTTCAGCTTTGTCAGAAGAGACGGCAACTGTGCCGTCGGAATGGAAAAGAGGAGGATAAGAAGAGGAAGTAAAGTTGTTGAAGAGGTTCTTAGCTAGATGTCAGAAAGAGCGAGAAGAATTAGAATTGGATAAATTTTCACATTTTTGTCGGATGAAGGAATTTTTGGCGAGTCGAAGAACAGATTTAGCACGATTCCAGGCAGAAATATAAGCTGAGTGAGAGTCAGGAGTTGGATGGCGATGGTACATTCTGAAAGCCTCCTCTCTGTTGCGGATAGCATTAGAACAAGTAAAGTTAAACCAAGGTTTTTTGCATTAGTAGTAGGAATAAAATATGGAATGTACGCCTCCATGCTCGATTGAATCACCTCTGTGATGCGGTCTGCACACTCAGAAGGGCCCTGGCCATGGAAGCAGTAATCATTCCATAGGAAATTACAGAAGTACTATCTGAGG
>JAJOZX010010470.1:0-10000 GCA_023014485.1 Bathynomus jamesi
AACGTTAGATATTAGGGTAAAACAGCATAAATATGCGTGTAGAACAGCAAATAATTCTAATGCATTGTTTAATCATATGCATAGATGTAATCATAGTAGCAGGTGGGATAGTTCTAAAGCGCTCGTTCAAAACAGATATAATTGAAAGGAATATTCTAGAATGTGCATTTATCCATTTTAAAAATAATTTCAATAACATTGCGGGAATGTATAAAATTGACAATGTCCTGTTGAAATACCTTTTGCCTCTAATTAACGAGGTGTACTTCTGAATACACGAAAGGCCTTGGAATAATTTTTCTTTTTCCTTGTGGGTTTGTATATATATATATATATATATATATACTGGGAAAGGTTACGTGAATTAAACTTATATTCACTGGAAAGAGAAGAGAGAGGTACACCATTATTTACATTTAGCAAACATTGAAGTAATTAGTTCCAAAGCGTACTTTAAACCCTGTAACCACTCAAACAACAGTGGAAAGTAGGAAAGGAAGAATGTGTCGTGTTCCCAAATTAAAGGCTAGACAGGGAACATCCTCAACCCTGAGGAAAATAGTTTTGTTGTGAGAGGACCAAGACTGTTCAACCAGCTAGCTGCCCGAGGAACTAAGGAACGCGAGTGATGTAGCGGTGGATATCTTCAAAAGAAGACCAGACGCCCGGCTCGGAACAACTCTAGATGAGGTGGGAGTACCTGGTTATGCGAAGTGGAGAGCGCGTGAAACTATTTACTTCACCAGGCCAATCCAAGAGGAGGGGCAACAGTCCTCACCTCCGTGAAATGAGGAATTATCGCATAGAACATCTTAGCTGATCTTTTTCCGTGTCTCATCTACCCTGTGAGCAGTCCAGCATGCTCTCAACATACCCACTTCTCCCTCTATTCCTCGCTACATATACGTGCGTCTTACACATCACTCACTACAGTACATAATCTTTTCAGAATTTAGTAAAAATAATTATTAACAATAATATTTATATTTTGGATCTTTTCTTCTTTTTCTATAAGTGGCATTTTTGTGGGTGTTTGCCCTTGGCCCCTCCTTCTTCCGTAAAAAAAAAATATATTATATACTGTATATATATATATATATATATATATACACTGTATATTAATTATCCACTAATGAAAATCCCTACAAAGTAGTGAGAGCAAATATAAATAGGCTACAATTCGTGTATAAATGTAGGCTTTCCTGAATCTAGCGCAAGAACGAGTGGTGAAGCTATAGCATCGAACAGTTGCGCAAGACCGGATGTACAGAGTAGCCACAAAGTACGCAGTATATGCGTCCCTTGTTTTTCACGCAAAGGGACTTTGTGGTCACCCTGTATATCCTTAAACAAGATATTTTTAGCTAAAGTAAATTAAGAATAGCGAAAATTCATAAATGTTAAAACATGATTTCGATAATTGCGTAACTTGGGTTCAAACTATTTATAATATTAATTAGAAAAATAGTGTACCCCCTTCCCCCCTTGCACCCCACTCACCATAAAATCTAAATTACTTCTATAAAAAGAATTAAATTTGTGTCGCTATAAAATATAATTAATATAATTACAAACGAAACATTAATTATTTTTAATTATAAATTATAACAAATTGTAAATTTTGGGTTTTTCCAAACTAAGTCCATCGTCCAAATTCAAATTTCATTTTTAAAAATTTAAAACGCAATTTCTCTATTCTCATATTTTAACGGATCAATTAATAATGTAATTTAATTAATAATTATAATTAATTTTATTGATTATAATTACATCAAAGAATTAAAGTTTTAGAAAATTTTTAAATTTTTATTTATTAATAATGAGTGTCGAGATGGCACTCATTACCTGAAGGATAACAGTGCCTCATATTCACGTTAAGTGAACGAATCTATTATATATATATATATATATATATATATATAGATAGAGAGAGAGAGCCCTTCTTTGTAAGCTGCTTTTACGCAGTATTTGAATTTCGAACATGTGCCTTATCAAATGGCAGGAAAGAAACAAGATCAACGAAACTAATTTCTCTGACGTCATGAAGACTTTATATAAATAATATATACAGGCCCGGATCCAGGATTATATCAGGGGTGGGGCCAAGCAAATCTATTTCAACGATTAATAAGCCAATGACAAAAAAAAAAAAAAATGTATGTCTATTCTTTAATCTTCCATTCTGAAGTGAACGAACGCGTAAACCACAGTTGACAAACGTATGAAATACAGCCCATTCTTACATGTACCAAGAGGCTAGAACTAAATCACGGCAAACAAGGGCAAGGTACATTCACGTATAGGTATAGTACTTTGCGGATAGGTACATCCGGAAGAATGTCGCGTTAAAAAATGGGTGAATGCTCTCGCGCGATTAGCAATTATAAAATGCATCATATTTACCAAATCGATTACAAATGGCAAAATTATGTGTGAATTTAATACATAAATGTACGAGCCAATAATATCGACAGCTGTTTATGCGTCACAATTATGGATTTAAAATATATAAAAAAAACAACAACATAAATTTACGGCAAAAATTAATTATTTACGCAGAAATCCAATTTTGTGCCGTCGCTACCTCTATACAACCAATGCTAGATGACGTAACGGCCAGTCCCACTCACTGGGGGAAGTTAACTGACTATAGTTTTGTGTATAAATTAAACCTACCACTGATGATGGGAGTTTAACTCGCGAAACGTCTGATATTAAATCTTCATAATGTTAACGTGGGCGTTGATCATTCTTTTTATCCTTAAATGTCGGTTCCGTAAGAACACCCCTTTCTCTACAATTTTATATATATATATATATATATATGATATAGTTGAGAATGATTTCCTGATATAATTTTTATTATATCGTACAGAGACTGTGCATGGAACAAGGAACCCTTTTGGGATATTAAATCCACAATGGTTCGAAGAATAAGTAATAGTAAATGGCAAATACTAAAGTTTTTCTTTTTCATGATGGAAACCCCACGCGGGCAAAGCCAACGGGTCATCAGCAAAGAGGCCCCAACCTATAGTTTCCCTCACCAATTATGCGCTAAGCGGATAGTACCCAGTTTTGGGAAAGGGTCTAAGGTTTAAAGCTAATCTAAACAGCCGCATTCAGAACGTCAATTTGGGCCAGAAACTCGCTGCATTCGCGTTGCTCGCGTTGGGCTTCCATCACGAAAAGGAAAATCTTCGGTATTTACCATTTACCATTACTTATTCGGACTAGATTTAATATCCGACAAGAGTCGTTTGTTTCATGCACACAAGTCCTGTGGATTCCATAACAGTCATCTCGGAACCATCCTGAGTTGGACCACATATAGCCTAAGGTAGTACGTATGTGACTGTGATTGATGCGGGTAAATTTGTGCTGCCTCGGGGAGGAAACACAAATTTGCGGCGCATCTTGCTCCTGAAGAATCATGCATTAGGACTGATAATAATTGGGAGTGTCGGCAATACAAACTAACGAAACTCGCGATCAATTGAATATGATTACGGATGTTCTTAGGACGAGACTAACACGGAGCATTGTTGCTTTCGGTGGTGATGAACCACGTACGAAAGCTTCGTCAGTACTGTGACCCCTTATTTGCTGGGCAATGCTGCTGCGAGCTACTCGTACCATGGAATTTGTGTATGGGCGGAATGGTGCTCTCCGTAAACTTAAACTGTGAATGCATCGATGATTATACACACACGTGAATAAACTCCTTTTAACAGTCCAAATAATAATAACATTTTTGCTTTACACTCAATACTACACTTCAGTAGTCATTCTTCCGTACCTCCTTTAAGGGGCCAAGGGCGAATACCCACAAAACACCCATAGAGGACCCAAAATCAAGGTCAAAGTTTTTTAAGATGCGTCGAAACTCTGCGTTTGAAAGATTGGAAATCATAGACAAGGGGAAAGATGGATTGAGGAAGATTGTTCCAGACTTGACCGGTTGAGTAGATTAAAGATTGAAAATACCGATTGAGGTGACGTATATATATATATATATATATATATATATATATATATATATATATGTCACCAGTTTGACCTCCGTGTGAAGAGAGACCAACGCACGAAACAACATAAGTTACATAAGGTAAGGTATATATATATATATATATAGAGAGAGAGAGAGTCAGTCATTGAGCGAAAAAAGTTCACTAAATGCTAAAATGGCAACAGGAAAGAATAAAGATTTAGAAGGAGTCTGTTTAGTTGATTGGGTGCCATAATGAGTAAGCAATTTCTATCATTTCAAATCGGTGACTCGTGATTCTATTTTGTGTCTAATTTAAGATGACGATGACGAGGTGGTGATTAGGTTAAATTGTCTAATTATTATGTGAATTCGGGGTAATGTCGATAGCTTATAAACGGGTAAAGTAGGACTGGGTTGGTCGAGGTTTCGTTGCCGCTGGCGTTAATGGGCACCGAAAGAACAAATGATAGGCCCCCAAGAAAACCTCGAGCAAAGTACCTCTAAGTATTCTAACCTAAACTTAACGAGGCCTCCCCCCCCCCCCCCCCCACGCTATTACACCGATTAACCCTTGCATTAGAGAGATGAACAGAAAATGAATGAAAATGTGTCGAAAGTCAGTCTGGTACTGCGTGCTCTCCTTGAAGGAGGAAGCATGTATCATAGTTAGAAAGTTCAGAAGAGCAGTGTCCGTTATAATTTGCTTACTAGCTTTTGTCTTGTATTTTTTAAAGTTTACTCAGCAGACAAAGAATTTAGTAGCCAGACCAAGAAATGTGGAAGCCATTTTAGAAATGTATAAAATAACGTGGGTTTTACTCGTATTTTATTTAGTTTAACTTCCTCACTTTTGAGTGCTGTTGTACATGGTGAAAGAAATACACACACACACACACACAACTCGTCTCCCCAGTCTAACAGCAGAGCTGAACCAATCATATTGGTTAAAGTACTTATAATGTGATCATAGCACTTACATGTACAGTGAGTGGAGTCAGTGGACGATTACAAACACAGGCTTATCCATACATCAATTTATTCACTTAAAATACAACGTAGGTCAGTGATGTAGGACTCGAGACCCGTCTTGAGATATTTTCTTCTGGGTGATTAGGGCTTGGTCTCGGTCTCGGCTATGGTGGTCTTGACTACATCACTGCTGTAGGTGGTTCAAGGTAGCTATACATGCTATAGGTGGTTCAAGGTAGCTATACATGCTATAGGTGGCTATATTCTTTCTTAGCTGCGGGTTAGATAAATGTCTTAAGGAGTATTTTACTCTGGCAACCTCGCCACTGGCGATGGGGAAATTATTTTTACTCGCCAACACCACATTTTATTTGCCACTTTCAGGGCTATATATATATATATATATATATATATATATATACAACGTACAAGGATTTAAGTATCCGGGTGAAATCACCACGAGATCTTTGAGTGATAACTCAGACGTAAGAAAACAATATGGAAGTTACTGCAAAATCTGCCTAATGGTACATATGTATTGGTTACTGTGCTAAAGCGAATGTCATTATAAGGAACTATCTATCTATCTATCTATCTAATTATATTATAAAATTATATGAACCAACCAATACACGAGCCCAATTTTATTCTCGCTGTTCGTCCTCAATCAATTTTTTATTTCGAATCGGAGAAGATGCCCTCCTTACCCAAAATTTTAATACCCTTTTATTACTTTGGGTATTTTTTGCGTGTTGTGTCATTGTGTCATCTAATATTGTGAGTTATTAATTTATCATAGTTCGTTTTTTGTCCCCTTTTAGGGGGTTTTTGTCATAGGTTTAATTTTGGTTTAGTCTTTCACTGAAGATGATCCCCGCGTCGGGTCAAAACGTTCGGAACTCTCGCCTCGCCCTTCATATTCTTTGTAAAGATTCGATTCGCAAGGAACAAATCTATCGCCAATATTCGAATAGATAGATAGATAGATAGATACATAGATATGATGATAAGTTTTTGGTGATTTAATTTTAAAAATAATTTTTGTGACGAAAGACTTAACAATGATACCCGTAGCCACGTTGAGGAAGACGAGGCTGCCTCCTCGTCTGGCTTAACGGACATTTTGGATCAATGAGGATATTGAATTTCAAAGGAAATCTGAGGAAATTGACAGAAATAGGATTTAACCTGTCTCGTACAAATTATATTATTAATTATTATTAATTTAATAATAAATAATTATAATTAATAAAATTATACATAAAATAATTAATAATTTATTATTATTAAGTACAAAAATTCGATTTTCCCTAGTCGTACAAATCCAGCGCTTTTTAGCCAAAAGTTATTATTGTCCAATTCACTCTGTTACCATACGCTCAAAGTGCATGATTTTGTGCTAGGATTAAAAAAATCTTCCGAAGAAGCATGGCCCCGGACCCCCTAGTAGGGCTATTTTCGCCTCGTCTGTTTTTAAGCTCTGGCTACGGTCTTGACAATAAATCGTCGTTGGAAACTTTTTGACTGATACAAAAACATCCGTCGAAAAACAGATAATGACTTCATAAAATTCCCCACGACTCATATACAGCTCTCGTATATACAGGGTGTTATAAAATTACCTAGTAAACGGGGTGTTCCAAAATTAGCTAGTAAACTTTTATATGAACGCAATATCTTAACAAAAATTGTGATATTTAACAATTTTATTTCAAATACAGCAACAATAAGAAAAACAACAATAATTGTTTATTTTTCATGTCCACAGTGTCTTCCTTCAACTTTAACACATTGTTCACAACGTCTCAATACCCATCGACATACATATAAAAGTTTACTACGTAACTTTACAACACCCTGTGTGTGTGTGTGTATATATATATATATATATATATATGATGAATAAAACGTGTTACTTTCGTGAAATAATTTTCATATATATATATATATACACACACGCCTCGGTGGTGTAGTGGTTAGTGTCACTGACTACGAATTCAGCGGCCGGAGATCGAGAACCGGTGACGGCAGGCAGCGCGCAGCAAAACCTAGCTGTTCATCCTTCCACACAATAAAAAAAAGAAAGTGGTTGGTAGATAAATGGGTACCCTAGGTAGCCTAGTGGTTAAGACGCTGGGCTGTTGGTGGGGCGTGGTTCGGATTCCAGTTAAATTGTAGGTCAAAGGTGGAGTGAAAAGCTTGACCTTCGTCAGAATGAACAATTCGGGCGGAAGCTAACCAAAGTTTACCAAAGGTGTATATATATATATATATACACATTTTTTTTTTTTAAATTGGGGTTGTTTAACCTCCTTCGCAACATCTAAGGTCATATGACGGAGGGGACCTACAGCTTTACGTGGGATCCGAACCACGGGTTGCTACATCATCTGGGCGCAGAGGACGGTCTCCCGTCCAACTACTACCCAGACCCAATGTCGCTGATCTTCGGGAAGCGGTGTTACGACATCGGCCACGACGTAGCCTGCTATATATGTATATATATATAATATATATATATATAGACAAGCCGAAGTTCAATGACAATAGTTTTGCGTACAAATTAAACCTACCACTGATGATGGGAGTTTCACTTCCGAAACGTCTGATATTAAATCTTCATAATGTTGATGTGGGCGTTAATCATCCTTTTTATCCTTGTATATGTATATATATATATGTATGTATTAGGTGAAAAATAAAAATGCCAGAGGGTATAGGATCGCTACAGAGAGACATGAATAGGATCTATAGTTGGTTTGAAGGCAATAATATGAAATTCAACACTGAAAATGTTTAACTTTTAAGGTACGGAAGAAAGGAGGACCTAAAAGCCATGGAATATAGTACCCAAATGGACAGGAAATTCAGAGAAATTCTAAAGCAAAAGATTTTGGTGTTGTAATGACTGATGACGCGAAATTTGAAATGCAAAATAAGATAGTAGTAAAGAGAGCAAAAATAATAACTGGACAGATACTGAGAACCTTTAAAAGAAGGGATAGAAATATAATGATTCCTCTATTGAAAAAGCTGATTTTACCCAAATTGGAGTATTGCTTGGTCTTAACATCCTCGTACAAATAAGAAGACATTAGTCAACTAGAAGGGATTCAGAGAAGCTTCACAGCCAAAATCAATGGGTGTAAAGAACTAAAATTACTGGAAAAGGTTACGTGAATTAAACTTACATTCGCTGGAAAGAAGAAAAAGAAGAAAAAGAAGAAGAAGAAGAAGAAGAAGAAGAGAGGAGAGAGTACACCATTATTTACACTTGGAAAATAATGGAGGAATTAGTCCCTAATTTTACTTTGAACCTCATAACCACTCAAACAACAGTGGAAAGCAGGAAAGAAAGAATGTGTCGTGTTCCCAAATTAAAAGCTAGACGAGGAACATCCTCAACCCTGAGGAAAATAGCTTTGTTGCGAGAGGTCCAAGACTGTTTAACCAGCTAGCTGCCCAAGGAACGAAGGAACACGAGTGATGTAGCGGTGGATATCTTCAAAAGAAGACCAGACGCCCGGCTCAGAACAACTCCAGATGAGGCGGGAGTACCTGGTTATGCGAAGTGGAGAGCGCAAGAAACGAACACTCTACTTCATCAGGGCAACTGAAGAGGAGGGGCAACAGTCCTGACCTCCGTGAAATGAGGAATTATCGCACGGAACATCCGAAAGGTTGAAACGAAAAGAATATATACAGTATATATATATATATATATATACAGTATTATATATATATATATATATATATATATATTATATATATATGATTGTTATTAATAAAGTTAATTTTCGTAATGATCGTAATTTCAAACTGAGAAGTTTTGATGTTATGTTCTTTATTGACAAAAGTCCCTCCCTGTTCATGACTTACTTCACTTTTTAAATGATAAACTCTCTGAGTATTCTTTCCCTGTTCAACACAAGTTACACAACACCCTTCTTGAAGTAATTAAGCTTCGCGTCAAAGATTGTAAATTTCAGTTTGAAAATAAGGTTGAGGCTATGTCGTTTGGATTAGCGATGGCAAATTTTCTCTCTCCTCTATTACCTAATTTATATATGGAATATTTTGAAAGTAGAATTTTGGCAACTCTCGTTAATTTTAATCGTGTCTGGTACCGGTATATAGATGATATGTTATGCCTTTGGCTTAATAATTTGGATGTTGACTTATTTCTTGGTAGGCTCAACAATTTAGTCCCATCTATTAATAAGTTCCCTGTTGAAAAAGAAAATGACGGATGCTTATCTTTTCTGGATCTAAAAATTCGGAGATGCTTGAATCAGTTCAAATTTGAAGTTTTTAGTAAGCCTACTAATAATAACTCTTACGTGCATTTTTATTCTGACCATCATCCCTCGATAAAATCTATTTTCTCATAAATATTTCTCAGAGCATTTGAGAGTTGTCAGTCCTGAATTTTTAGATTGTGAGTTATGCAATATCATGAATATTGGTACTAAATTATGTTATTCTATTTTATTTCTAGATAACTGCCTCAGGAAAGCTAAGAATAGGTATTATAATAGTGCAATTGTAAATGAATTTGATGATAAAAATATCCTTAGCCTACCTTACAACGTAAATTTAAATATCTTCCGACCATACTTAAAACAATTGGCATCAACGTAGTCTTTAAGTATAATAATACGGTTAAATCTCGCCTAATAAAGAATAGCCAGGATAATGCGGTTGATTGTGCGTATTTGATCGGATGTAGGCCTATACAATGTAACTCAGTTTATATAGGTCAAACGGGAAAAACTTTAGCTATCAGGGTGAAACAGCATAAATATACGTGTAGAACAACAAATAATTCTAATGCAATTTTTAACCATATGTAGGTATAGATGTAATCATAGTATTAAGTGGGAGAGTTCTAAAGCACTCGTTAAAAACAGATATAATTGAAAGGAATATTCTAGAATGTGCTTTCATCCATTTTAAAAAATAATTTCAGTAACAGTTCGGGAATGTATAAAACTGACAATATCTCGTTAAAATATCTTTGGCCCTTTATCAATACTCGTT